>JANHZU010007185.1:33365-52495 GCA_032468055.1 Acrochordus granulatus
GAAACTTAAGTGTTCCACATGTACAAATTTGATGTGCATGTTTAGGTTATGATGGAATAAGATTGTGCGTTTCCTTGAGTGTCAGGCATTTAAACAAAGTATACAAATATTTTACTTCCACTGAAATATGGTTGCTGAACATATTTTTAGTAGTTCATTTATTTTATGCAAAAGGATACATATCCATCATTCTGGATATTGCCCAGATATTATTTGGATAGATCTGAGAAGTATTTCCTTTGGTGTCTCCTGCTCCAAAAGGCTCCATGTATGTGACTTTCACTTGGTGAAATAACACAACTAAAATATTTCCAAAATTAATATACAGAAAATATAGTAATGAGTTACCAGCCAAGGAAGGGCAGAAAAAGATATCCTAAAGTGCAATGTTGAGCTCTTTGAAGTTCCTCATTCTTTTTGCCCTTTAGTTACTTAGTAGTAACTGATTTAACTAGGAAAAATAATTTTTCGAAAGTTTGCTTCTGTCTCCAGGCTCAAAACCTGACCCTTCCTACATTATTACCAAACCTCTTGATGTAAGAGTGCATCCTTACCTTTTTTGTCTTGATTTTTTTGAACTGAACTGCTAATGTTATTCAGCTAAAATTATTGAAACGTTTATGAAATTGCACAGATATTTTGATTAAGCATTCTTAACCATAAATGTGTTAGATGTGTGTTTTTCTTCATTTTGTGGCATCATCCAAGGAAAACCTCAAACCTGAACTGTTAAATTTAATTCATTACATTGGAGAGAATTCAGGTGGTTGCAGTGACTTGAACTAGGGGCAACAGCGGCTGGATAGAAATCAACAATGAGAACCATAAATTCCCCCCCCACACACACACACTGCATGATATACACAGTAATTAAGTAGAAGGAATAGGCAGGAGGGAATGACCAGATTATAAAGGGAAAAAAAAATATTGACAGTACAATCAAAAGTTTAGTTTCCATTTATACCGTCCTGATTGGTTGGAATGAAATTGTTCTAATCAATGTCCCTTTTGCTCTTTATTACTCTAAAAGAGCAAACATTGCATAAAAGCAATGTTTTTATGGACATTCAGGACAAAGAGAAAATAATAAATGTCTTTCAGTTGTTCACTTTAGCGTGTGTGTGTGTGTGTGTGTATGCCAGAACAGACTGCATTGCTATTCTCATGCATGTATGTCCTCATGTTGCAGACAAACATAATGCCACCAGTTCCTTTCCCAAAAGAGAAATAATGAAACGATGCTGACATCAGTCGCAATAATATTTCTCACTATCTCATTGTCATTCAGTGCAAAGGAATGCAGTTGGCTGATTGGCACCAGTTGCTCCAGGAAGGCCTCATAAAGCCTCCTACGATGCCCTCAAACAGACCTTTAGTCTCCAAGCCACAGATTGCGACAAACCCTCCACCTCTGAGTTGTCTCATGCATAATAGATGTGATTAATGCAAAAGCAAAGCTAACATTAACAATACATAATCTCAAAGGCAGGAGATGCAATACCTTATTTCCTAATGGATGATCTATAAATCTGTAAATGATCTATAAGTGGACTTAAATGATCTATAATTGGCTTCAATAGGTATTCATCAAAAATTATCTGTGTTCGAATGTTAAAATCTGTTTTTACGTAGAGCTTGAAACAGCATAATTTAATTCTGTAGCCTATCATTTCAAATCATCCATGAATATTTTTGATGAGATTAAATTGCATGTGTGAACTATTCTCTAATAAAAGTAGTATGTATTGGCAGTATACTATATAAGTGGATACAGAAATCTCATCTTTCTCATTAATTTATCATGGAAGAATCACACATTCCAGGACCCAAATGTTGCAAGTTTTAGAAAATGACAGACATTCCTTTATAAACTTTGAAAATCTACAGGTTTATGTAGTTCAGCGATTGATAAATACATTCTCTTGATGGTGACCATTAAATAACTTGATTGAAAATAAAGATATAACTTTATTGTAAATGTTGATGTATTTATTTTTAATTTTTTGGTAATTTTGTATATTTAAAAATATTCAATTAAAATTAATTGAATGCCACTAGTGCACAGATCACATCATCTTACTTGTCTTTAACTGCAATAAACCGAATTGATTCAATTGACTGATCACTTCCTATTTGGAACACTGATTCTGAATAGATTAAAGTTGGATTTCCAAACCAGATTTTCAAAACTCTGTTCAATTTTTTAAAAGTATTTTCTGCATATGCACCAAAAAATCAGGTAAGAGTAATTTATGATTTACTTTGATAGTTTGATCCAAATGAATTATTATATTTATAGATAGAATTTGGTTTGAAGATTTGATTCAACAGTTTTTAAAAAGGAAACCAGTCTCTTTCTTGGGGACAAATTAAAACTTTTTCATCCCTTTTGAAATCAAGGAACTTACATTTTTTTCTGTTACTAAATTAGCAGCCACTTTTCTGTTGTTGTTTTAAGAACAAAATTATACATAAAAAGTTCCTTTTCAGAAATACATTATGTACAATCAGGGGTGGGCAATTAATTTTCTCAAGGAGCCACATTAGGGAAACTGTGCTGTGGAGGGGTAAGGTGGGAAAGGCTCCCAGTGGCAGGCTCACTGCAGCCCCACCCTTGCCATAACATTAATTTTACACACTATTGCACCACCACCCTAATGCCTCCCTGCCACCACTTCCTATGCCATCGCACTGCTCATGCTTTTCTGTCACTGTGCTATGCTGCTGCTGCCCCAGCACTTCCCTGACACCATCCCCCACTGTTCACACCTTCCTACCACTGCACCTTCCTGCCCCCCTGCCTGCACTGCCCATGGCCAGATAAGGAGAGCCAAAGGGTTGGATGTAGCCTTCAGGCTGCCAAGTGCCCAGGTCTGCGTACAACCAATGAAACAGATTACAATCCACTAAAACTATGCTAATATAAAGATTTAAAGAAATTAAAAATTAATTAATTTTATAGTGAGGGCAGGGCTTCAGTGAACCTGCCAATAGGAACCCTCTCACTGACTATACCAAACTCCATTGGAACCTTTTGGAGAACTGGGCAGGGTGAGACCCAGCTGAAGATGCTCTGGCAAACACCTGCCACAAACCCCAGAACTTCCCCATTCATGCCTTCCTGCCACCATGCCATCCTGTGCTACCACTGCCATCCTGTGCCACTAGCCACAGCCACTCACACCTTCCCACACTGTGCCATCCCACTGCCAACCCTGCACCATCCTGCCACAGCTGTTTGTGCCTTCCCACCACCACACCATTGCCCCAGTACCTGCCCACCACCACAACACATGCCACTCACTGGTCTGTCACTGCACAATCCCATTGACACCCCCAGTGCCTCCCTACTGCCATCCACCACTGTTCACACCTTTCTACCAGTGTGCCTTCCTGCCCCCCTGCCTGTACAACCCGTGGCTGGATAAGGAGAGCCAAAGGGTTGGATGTGGCCCACAAGCTGTCAATTGAACAGGTCTCGGTACAACCAATGAAACATTGAAATCCACTAAAGGTTATGCTTATATAAATATTAAACAATATTTTAGTTTTAGGGGTTATAGGGATATCACAAAGCAATAAGTGTTTCTTTTCTTCCATTAGTTTTTAAAATAGATTTGACACTGAAAGAAAAAGAAAGCTTCAGCAATGCTCATCTGTTCTAGAACCACTTCAACCAATGAAGCAGAGTAGTAGAAATAAGTCGGGTGTAGCAGTTATATTGTTGGACGAACAACATAGAAACCCAGATTCTGGTTTGTTGTTTGCTACTGAACCTGTCATTCTCTCTCATCCCATGTTATGTCTGTGGGGGAAAATCAAAAGCTATATGTGCCACCTTAAGCTTTTAATGAAAGGTGAGACAAAAATCAATCAATCAGTCAAATAAATATATTTCTTCTGTGTGCATTATAAGATCTGTGTGCTGAAATAATATCCTTCCAAGGTAGGTTATTTGCAGGACCACCCATCCCCAATAATCTCTGTTCATCTATGATGAAATGTCAGGTTGACTCAGGGGAATAAAAGAAGAATGACAAGACTCAAAGCAAGCTCCCCCAACAGACATCTTCTAAAAGGGACAGGTGTGGCTTCCAAGG
Organism: Acrochordus granulatus; assembly: GCA_032468055.1. Classification (NCBI taxonomy): domain Eukaryota; kingdom Metazoa; phylum Chordata; class Lepidosauria; order Squamata; family Acrochordidae; genus Acrochordus; species Acrochordus granulatus. The sequence goes on from JANHZU010007185.1 coordinate 37,466, forward strand.
AAGGAGACTTAAGGTAGCCTGTCAGGAGCTTGGATCTCCTGATTAATTGACTTCTAGGGATTCCCACAATGCCTATTTAGCATTGGGCCAAGTCTTAGGAAAATCAGTCTGAGATGTGAATTGAAGAAAGTTGTTTAATAGTATCATCTAAGAAATGGGGAAGGGCACTGAGATCTATTCATAGTTAGTGAACGAACCAACAATCTCATAACATATAAGCAATGATTTATCTTTCCAAGCATCATTCTCCCCCCCCAAAAAAAAACAAAAGCCAGAATAAGTCTAGCACCATTGATATATATTTCAGAACCAATTTACATATAAACAGGTTGGAAGTTTCATCATATACATGTTCCAAAGTTTTTTTTTTCCTTTTCTTTTTCCATTTAATATCCTGCAAACTTTTGCAAAGCAGCTGAAGTTTTGGAATGACCATCTGACATGCACTCCATTTTTTTGATCAAACATCACTTCTCACATGTGTCATCAGTATTCTTTTGTTCATCCTGTACCTATCAGTTTTGTTCATCAAAGCTGTCTACATTTTTGTAAAAAAAGAACTGTGACAGAAGGTTACCATCCCATGCCGGCTGCTTATGGAAATCAAGAACATGATTTAGGCTTAGCATAAATATACATAAAAATGGACTCAAAATTATATGCTGCAGCTTCTGATCTGTTTTGGATTGCTAAGTCTCATCGTACGATATAAAGCATTCTGTTTGAGAGAGTCAGGAATGCTTAGGTGAAGAAAAATAATCACGAAATGGGAATGCATTTTTCAGCAGAGGATATTAAGGCTATTTTCATCACAGCAAGCGATCAGTAAATAAGGCTTATTGCGATGAATACTCAATTTTATTTAGGTTCTTTTTCCCGGGGTGGGGTAATCCAAAGCAAAAATATTATTTGGACTTTAAAAGCAAATTCTTAATGTATTTTGGCTGTGATTTAGGAGAAAGGGGGATACACACACAAAAAATCTTGCAATCTACATGTAGAAAATGCAGATAAATGGGGTATGTTTATATAACTCTGACCTACAAATAAAATTCAGTAGCCTGTTATTTCAAATTGGAGAAAGATATGAATTTACAAACTAACTGCTGAGCATGCATTCAAAATGCAATGCAATGGCTTTTAAAGGATCTTCTCAAAATAGATCGGATCTAGATGTGAGGAAGTTTATTCTGACTCTAAATATGTACCATCGTAAGGGTTAAATTGTTTTTCTTTAGTTGAAATGAGTGAATGGGTCAGTTTCCATTGCTGTATCTCTTCTTCCTCCACATATTTTGGCAGATCCATAAAGTTTGGTTTATCAGTTATCTTTTTTTAAAAAAATATTTTAAATTTCTTTACATTTATGTTTGTTTTTTACATTTATTATGGGTATTGGTATTCATTTCTCCCAGGCATCCCTTTAAAAGATTTTTTTACCCCTTATATAATGCCTTTTGAAAATTCATTTTCAGGAATGTACCATGAAGGACAGAGAGAAGAAGAGAAGGAGAAAAGGTGTGGGGGGAGAGAAGGGGCAATCCAGAAAAAAAATCATTTATTTCTTTTGAAAGGATTATTTGGGATGCATAAATCTAGTTCAATTTTTATTAAGGAATGAACTAAAAGATTTTCTCTGATTTCCTGGTTTCCAGTAACTTTGTGTAATTTTCTAAAACATGTCAGTGAATTTAGGTGCTTTATCTTTTTTATATTTTTATATTTATATAAAAAAATATATTTTTATAAATATATCTTTATATTTTTCCACATAGCATGATATGATTTTTTTTCCTCCCTTTCAGGCTTCCAACCTATTTGGTGGCGTGGTCTGAGAGCAGCAAAGTATATGCCACGAGTCTCTTTCTCACACTCTTCAACAGAATGCCGCAACAGGACTAGCTCAAATGAAAAGGGCCTGGACACTCTCATGACCCAGGAGTGGTGGGAATTTCTCTTGTGTAGATCTCCATGTGATGATGGTGTTCAGAAGTTCAATAGAGCTTATGTCCTCAAAATCCTGATATAGAACTACAGCCTTAATTTTCAGAAAGAAAATTATAACATAACAGCATGGGGAAAAATAAGATCAGGAACTTGCCTGTTAATGTTTAAAATGTGATCCCCAGAAGACAAACAATTTGGAACAGTGAGTAACCTGGAACCGCTGCGAGAAAACTAGAGAGTAGTAAGCAATTGTTAGACCATATGGTGTCTCTGGGCAGCTGGAGCAGTATGGAAAATGTTTCTATGTGGATATATTCAGGGGGACTCTTGGGGACCTTGTGAAAAGCAGTTTTGTTTGTTTGTTTTACATGAGTAAATATTGTCAATTGCAGCTTGCCAATCTTCATGTTGCTTCAGTTGCTCCCTGTTCCATAATTCCACCAAAGGCCGCCCCCTTGGTTCACCTGTTGGTGCCAACAGAATGCAACTCGTATACAAGAGACTTTCTTACCATCTGTGCAGTTTGGCCTGAATTCCTTTTTTAATTTTTTTTTACTTTTTTTTTGTTCCTTGGCACGGTTAATACAGGTAGACCTCAACTTATAACTGGTCGCTTAATGACTGTTCAAAGTTACAATAGACTTGAAAAAAGTTTCTTATGATCCACCCTCAAAGCAATCACTGCTGCACTACCCCTGTGGTCGTATGACTGCATTGTGGGCACTTGGCAACCAGCTTGTATTTTGAAACATTCCATGGTCGTGTGATTGCATTTTACATTTTTTGCTATTTTCTGGCAAAAAAAGCTCATTGGATAAGTTGGATTCAGACTTACGACCATGTGATTTGCTTAAAGACCATTGTAAAAATGGTCATAAAATTGAGGTTGCTTGTGTGAAGACTTGAGTTAAAACTGAAATACATACAACCAAAATTCTGGCCTCAATTGTTGTCATAAGTCTAGAATTACCTGTATGCAGAATTGTGATAGTAGATCTGCCATGATATCCTTCACTGATTCCAAAACAGTGGAACAGTAATATTTAGATATGAGTCTAAAGGGAATGACAGGAACTGAGAAGCATCTTTTGTTTGTGCACAAAAGCAATAGAAACAGTGGAAAAGTTTTTGCAGGGAAAAGTTGTTGATTGGTACACTGGTACCTCACAAGACGAGACTAATCCATTCCGGAAGAACGCTCTTAGCACAAAATGCTCTTAAAGCGAAATGAGTTTTCCCATTGAAAACAATAGAAAATTGGACAATCCGTTCCACGCCCCCAAAAATATTCACCAAAAAATCATTTTCAATGTAATTTGATGTAGAAATTATTATCCCTAACATCTGAAACAAGTAACCATGATTAACACACAATATAAAGCAGAAATAGAACAAACTAACCAGCACTTACGGAACTGTTTCGAGGCTGCTGCTAGGCCGGCTGCTGTCCAGCACCCGCTGCTGGCTAAGAGGATCCATTTGAGGCAAATTTTCCCTCAGCAACACCTTTCCAAGCGTCATGCGTGGTTCGGAAAAGTTTCTTGCCTCTGTACTATGAGAGGAGAAGAGTGCCAAGCGATGAGGGGGAATTTACAATTTCTGCTTTATTTTTGTATGTGTGAACGCATGCATGCTTTGAGAATATCCCGGCTGGTGCGAGGAAAATGAGAGAGAGGAGAGGAATGGTAAGGGACTTCCTGGAGGGAGAATCTGGAGTCTGAAGTCTTGGGAGTTCCATCTTTTGATTGCCTTTCACTTAATTTATGCTGTTTACACAGCGAGAGAGGAGGGCTCCATTGTGAGATTTCCCACATGACCTCATTGCGCGATGCTCATTGTGATCAGGAACGTTGACCTGCTGTACTTTCTGGCAAGGTCAGTCACATGCACAGTAACAGAGTAAGCCACATGACAGTGTAGGCAGAACGCGCATGCGCTGCCGCCCATACAGCAATGGAGTAAGCACGTGGCATTTCCTGAACAGGAAATACAGAGCGCACTGACTGATGACACACAGGTATCGCACAAAGCTTTCTTGTCTTGTGAGTTGCGGCTCTTCTAGCGGAATAAATTTTATTAAAATCTTTTCCTCATCTTGTGAGTTTCACATCTTGTGTGTTACTTGTCTTGTAAGGTACCACTGTACATTCATCTGAGTAGTGGATACATTGTACGATGCATTAAAGTTCAAGGACCTTTACATTCAATTAGCTTCATTTCACTTTACAATGTTCGTAAGAATGGATTAGTTTCATCATTACAGGGTAAAAATGTAAAAGTTTCCCTTTTCAGTCGTGGCCTAGTCTAGGGGCAGTGCTCATCTCCAATTCACACCCAAAGAGCCAGCAGTCTCTGAACACTCTTCCATAGTCATGTGGCCAGCATGACTATACGCCAAGGCACACGGAACACTGTTACCTTTCCCACCAAACATGGTTCCTATTTATGTACTTGTATTTTTACATGCTGCAAGGTTGGCAGGAGCTGGGGCAAGTAAGGGAGCTCACCCCATTATGCAGCAGTGCTTGACTCTCGAGCTGTCATGTCTCCAGCCTTCCAGCTGACAAGCCCAGTGTCTTAATCCCTTGGCCACCAGAGTTTGCCTTTTAAGAATGGGTCAGTTTTATAATCATAATTTTTAGTTTTATAATTTTATAATTATAATATTGCAGACACAAAGTTCAACTAAAGATTTACACAACTCTCCCGCAGGCTGAATGAATGAATAGCAATGAAAATTAGCTATGTTCCATACTACTGAGCTCCTCTACAGCTGTGCATCCCCACTGCTTACCATGTGTCAGAATTGCCTCTTTGGTGTTTGTGTGTTGGTCATTGTGGAAAAATAATACATATGTAGTCGGGGAAAGGAACTGTAAATAAAATATAATGGGAATATGATAGCATTACACATACATAAATGTTTTCCCATTAATGTTCTACAGCTAAAGGCCCAAATCGCAGTCTTGGCCAGTCCAGTATGTTGTATTATCATCTAGAAAACTTTTCTAAAACTGGATAAATCACATTGTGAATCTTTCTGTTTCAGGCTCAGGAGCAGAAGCAGAGTTGGAGCACCATACAATAATTTATTGATTAAACTAAGACAACATGGCTACAGATAGACTTCTTTTGAGAGTCAGGAGCTAGGAATCAGAATCAAATAGCAAAAATACCTGAGAGAGCAAACCAGAAGATATTGCTTGTTGGTGGTGAGGATGGAAGAAGGTAGAATATAAAGAGTGAATAAAAAAGCAAGACGTGGATAACACTTTTGAGACATAAACTTAATTTGCAATGTTCTCTTCCTTGCAGTTGTTTGCACAAGATTAAATGCGATAAATATTATATTTTTCTTTACAGTAAAATTAGCATTGTGTGCTAAAGAATGGTTTTCGTGCCTCCCTGGAACAGCTATTGAATCTACATGTTTATTGTGGAGGATAGCAGTAGAAGCAGACACACCTAGACAAGTTTTTGTTCTGGTGATACAGCATCAGCTTTTGAAGCTGCTAGCAGATCAGAACAAAGATAGGCTCCCTCTAGCATCATGCTCCTTTGATTAACTTAACCCACATGGTTCTGGAGAGGAAAATCTTAGTAACTTAAGAAAGGGTATTCATAGTTCACTTCTAATACGAAAATGAGATAGCCTTGCCCCCTAGTGGAGGTGATTTAACAACAAGCCAACGACAGCTTTCAAAGAGGCATGCTGTTCCTCTTTAAACATCATTTATTTTTTAAGTGTTATTTTGTTTTGTTTTTTCAAGGCATGGGAAACTTTTAATAAGAGAACCTCAACCACCTAAATATTAAAAATGGATCAAGTATGTCTGAATTTGCCAAGAATTGGATGGTCAATCTGTGGTTTATTTACTAAGACAGCAGAAGCCATCATTCTCGTGAAATTTATTATTTTCTCGCGTTTATCACTGTGAAAAGCATGTGCCTCTGATTGTAACAATTGTCAGAGATATGATGAAATCTAGTCCCTTTCTGGAATTCGACAGTTCTGCGCAAACGTTTTAGGCCACCATTAGATTTGTTGTTTTAGCAATGGTATAATGATCATATATCATTATGTCTCAGTCTCTTTATTAGAATACAGCCAGAAAACAGGAATTTCTATGCAAGATTCAAAAGCAGGAAAAAGCAGAGAAAACAGCTTCCAAAGGCTAAAGTGGAAAGTATTTAGAAATGACTACTGAATACTGACTTTTGCCTTAAGAAGCCGTTTTTGTTTTGAAAATTGTATTTGTTGAAATTTTGTGTACATATTTCCTGCACTTTTTGTCTGAGTCTTCATACAGAGACTGAAAAATAATTATGAATGATCATTAAAACTTTGCTAAAGCAAAGCAGGTGGTGGCCTAAGACTTTTGCACAGTACTGTATTTCAATAAATAAATTTTATATTGATAAAATCGTATCTTTATCTGATCTGATCTGGTCTGGTCTGTCCTCCCTCCCTTTTCTTACATTTTTCTTCCTCTCTTGATTCACCCCCTTAAACACACTGAAATAAATTGAAGACTACAGATTCTTCATCCTGTTTACTTCCCTTTAACATTTCCTACACTGAATAAATTGAATCCACTAATTTCTACTGATGCTCTGCATTTGAACTTCCCACTTAATTTTTTAAGTTAATTTAGTTTTGAGGGAATAACACATTTTTGGTCTGAATTACTGTAATTATGTATGAGCTACTTTTTTTTTATTCCCAGCTATTATCCAGACATTCTGCTGAAGAACCAGGATGGTAATTTAATGAACAAAGAAGGAAACTACCAGGAAATCAGATATTGTTTAAGTGACTGCAGAAATGTTGCACTCAAAAAAAGAAAAGGAATAAATTGGATTCTAAGTCATGTTTTTAAAACTATCTGTAAAATGTCTTCTGGCTTTTTTTATTAATCTTTGAAATATTTTCTTCTGATTTCTCATTATGTGCTTTTGTCCAATGTCAGAAACAGATTCAGAGATACGAAAAATTAAGTATTTTAAACTAAAGTTACTAAATCTGGATTGTGAAAATCCAGCTGAACCCTAAAGGTAAAGGTTTCCGCTGCCAGTCGTGGCCAACTCTACGGGGCGGTGCTCATCTCCATTTCATAGCCGAAGAGCACCTGTCTGAAGACACTTCCGTGGTCATGTGGCCAGCATGACCATGTGCCATGGCACATGGAACGTTGTTATTTTCCTACCAATTTGGGCACTACCTATTTATTTACTTGCATTCTGTATGCTTTTGAACTGCTAGGATAGCACAAACTGGAGAGATTAATGGGAGCTCGCACCATTACGCAGCACCAGGCTCTCAAATTTGGGGTGCTGACCTTCCAGCCAAAAAACTCAGCATTTAAACCAGTAGGCCACTGTTTCCAAGTAAACACAAGATGGCAAGAAAGATTTAGATTCCTCCGTATCTTTCTCCTGACATCTAGTGGCTGCTCGACATTCTGACTTAGTCAAATTGTCGAAGCTTAATATAGATGGAGCTTATGTTACAAAAAAATAACTACCACTCAGGTTGAAGCAATGTTTCCCTTTGTCACAATTTATGAAGGTATCAAAACTAATTCATTCACCTACACTTTATCTTTTGCTGTCTGCCTATTTTGTTTATAACACTTGCTGTTTTATATATTTGCAAACCACCCAAACAATTAAAGAGATGGGGACCCCATGTATCTTCTAACTAAATAATTGAACCGATCATATGCCAGATAATTATTCTAGACTTCAGACAGGAATTGTTAACCTTCTGATATAGGTTTATGACCTTGGCTGGAGAGAAAATAGTCCAGTTTAGCAAAAGCTCCTATAGCTAATCAACCTACAGCTGACTTTGGAAAACTTAAGTGAAATCTATAGCACATATTCCTACCAGCTTTGGATCATAACATAATCATCAATCTCCATTTTCCCATTGAAAGAAGGAAAACACAGCTTTGAATTTGAAATCATAAGTTCCCATGCTATGTAGAAACTGGATCACGGAGGGTTCCAAATCATGTAAAAATGTATACAAAAACAACAACAATCTTATGTTTCTAGGCTTCTATATATTCACATGTTCAGTGTTTAGATGCTGGAAACAGGTCTTGGATATTGGTTCTAGCATTGACTATAGTAACTTAAACTCTTACATTTCTTAGGGAATTTATAAAGCAGGGAGGAGTGATATTTCTGCCGGCCCTAAGCATGTTTACATGGTCCCTCCATTTGCAGCACAAATGACTGAGAAACCTCTCTATACACCACTGAGAATATGGAAGGCATTCCTTGGAAGGGCAGTTGAATGGACCCTATATATACCTGATGAGGCTCTTTGCTACTAGGAATTTACAGCATAACCAACATAGTGGAAAATGCCAAAACTTGTAACCTCCAGGTATTGTATATTTACCAAAACTGAGATCCTTGTTGGGTGAAAAATTAACATTGGATTTTAATTATAGATGAAAATAAAGTTCCCCTCATCTAGTCCCATGGTACTAATAAGTCTTAGGTAGAATTTTGTGCTGGTTTCCTATATTATTTTACAGATATGTTCTGTTTCATGACATGTGATCTTTTAATTTTACAGAGCAGCACTCCTGTGCTTGGTATCAACAGCTAATCATGTTCTCCCTAAGCTGATTTTCCACTATTGCTTAGCAGGAAAGGCAGGTAAGTGAACAGGCAGTTAATGAGCCTCCATTATGTGTTCATTTTTTCCTTAGTCTTGGCAGGGTAACTAGGTCAATGGAGGCAATGGCAAGAAAAAGCACAAAATGGCTAGAAATCTCTGTTGTCCAATCCTACCTAACTGTCCCCATGTAAGTGAAGTGAATAGGAAGAAACTTTGTCCCAAAAGGTTTAGATGGAGATGAGTTATAGGAAAGCTAAAAGCTATGTCTCTACAAGTAGTGCAGAGACAAGGAAGGCATGAGAAGGTCAAATGTTATAGAGTCAAACAGGAACAAGAAAATTCCTCTTAGATGTGGGCTTCTTTAAAAAGGAAGGGACAACTTTTGCTCTACTTTTTCTTTCATGGGAGTTGTAGAACATTGTTTCCTAAATCCAAATCAGGTGTACACAATTTCTGACAACCTGGGATTGAAAAAGCAGGAAAAAATACACAAATAAATCAATCAATCTAGAGGATATTAGAAGTAGATGTAGGTTATGTATATTTGGGGAATTTTGATGGAAAATTAAATTCCAACTTTGGAATTTAAATTACATTTAAACTCTAAATTAAATTCCAACTTTGATGGAAGTTATGTACATTTATTATACCTTATTCTACTTGTTTTTTATGAGTATGTATATAGATTTCTGAGTGGGGACAAATTCTGGAGAAGAATGTTTCTTTTTCTTATTTCAGCTTTCAACTCTGGATTACTTTCTGCACTTGATATACATAGTAAAGGTTTGAATTGCTGTTGAATCAGCACCTTCATTCTGAAAGAATTCTAACTGGTTGACAGGTGCTAAAGGCAAACAAAGAGGAAAGCTCAACATCTCACTTAATTCTGAGTAACTTGCAAGAAATTCTCTCTGGAAAAGTGTTTGGTGACAGAATAAGAAAATGATGCCTCCAGGATTGTGGTGTAGTACAGCAGGGATTTTAAGGGAGGGATTTAGGCACCTCTTTTCAAGGAAGCCAGAAGATCAACTTAGGCATTCCATCTGTGTTTGTGTTTATAACATGTTCTAGTGCAATAGGTAACTCTGATATCAATAACTCCACTATTAGGAATTTGGAAATCAGTAGGAAATGCAGTCATTGTCTATGCTATTGAACCTAACTCTAGTAGCCTTAAAATTTTACTGCATCTTTTTATTGTCTTGAACTTTTCCTATTGCAATTGGAACTTACCATAATATCATCTTAAAATATCCAATAAATTTCTTAGAATACCATGAAGGCAGTAATGCACATGCTGGTTTGTGACATGATTACAATGCTTTTCATTTGACAAATATTAAAAAAATTAGTCCAAAAAGGAAGAACTAGATTTCAGGCGATGATAGAACATCAATTTTAGATGGAGTGCAAGAGTTATGTAGCAGAATTTCGAATGCTGCCTTCAAACCAAGGACTGGAAGTCATTTAAAGAAAAGACTATCTGTAGAGATAAACACATGACTATCTACAAAACAGATCACATGGCCACCCTGTTGATACCCAAGTTTTTATAGAATAAGGAAACTTTTAATGAATGAAGCTCATGCTTGCAGTCTGCCTTTGTATGAAATTAGTTTCTTCTCAAATGCCTGTTATTCCTGTTGTTAAATTACTTCAAGTCATGCTCGAAGGCATACATTCTAAGCAACAATCAAGCAGGAACAACACTTTGCATATCATTAAATGCCAAACACACTCCAATGTTTTAGGGGTAGAATAATGGCCAGAAAAATGAATGGCTTTCATTCCCCTTTTGCCCTTCCAGCCACCAGGTGAATTCAGACAAATATTTGCCAAGTATCAAACATATCAGTAATATCCTTATTCTCTTAGACCAGAAGTACCTAATTATACTGTCTGCTACAGCACTACTGATACTACAGTTTGTATCATTGCTGTCTTTAGAAGAGAATCCACCAAGTCAAATATTAATTTAAAAAAATACTCTAGGAATTCAAAATTCTGATACCCCTTCTGCATGTTAAGGGGAAATAAAGGAAGTTATGCTAATATGATAAAAGCGAGTGATTAATGTCAAGGGAGAGGAACATGGGTCTATTATATTATCATTTTGCAGAAACATGTTTGATCAATATAATTATGAAATCTCTAACTGCACTTCCAAGCTTTTTCTTTTCTTCAACTGCTGTCTTTACAGATGTGTTGCTGAATTATATTATACTATATTATTATATTTTATTATAGAGAGACAGTTTAGTGTAGTGGCTCAGGTATCAGGTTGCAAACCAGGACACCATGAGTTCCAGGCACAAAGCCTTGGGCCAGTTACTTTTTCTCAGCCCGAGGAAGGAGGCAATGGCAAACCACTTCCAAAAACCTTGCCAAGAAAACTGCAGAGACTTTTCCAGGCAGACTCTGAGAATTGGAAATGACTGAATGAAAATTAAGAAAAAATGAAGAAAAAAATATATTCATCTTGGGTGTTTCTCTCGCTCTAAATGATTCCTAATAACATTAACTAAATCCTGTGATAATCCACTTGTTAATAAGCTTACGAGCTATTAATATGACTATTATTATTATTAATAAGACTGGTTCCTACTCTTATTAATTGATAATAATTGAATTAATGAATAATAATTAATGGATTATTCTTAATTAATAGATGTGGCAGTACCTGGAGATAGCAGAATAGAAGAGAAAGAACTGGAGGAAATCACAACATACAAACACAACATACACTTTCCCTGACTTTGCCAGCTAAATGAAAAGCACAAAGGACATAATTTTTGTTGTCAATTATACATATGTAGTCTTGCATCTCTCCTTGAATTTGTTAGGGCTGATGTCCAGATTCATTGGGCAAAATAATTGTGCAACGTGCTAAGCCAAAAGGTCAGATTAATTATCATTAATTACATCATAATTTGAAAGGGTTACTATTCTGGATTTATGGATACTGCAGTTTGAAACCTAGGCTTGGTGTAGGTTATAAATTATGATTCTCTCATATTAAGAATGGTGGCTGGGATAGGTTCAGATTACATAACCTAAGGCCTTACTTAGAGAATGATGTGATAAATTAATGAATTTATTAAATAGAATTTTCAGCTTGATATGTCATATTCACATAGTTGCTGAATGAGCTAGGAAAATAAAGTTGGGAATAAGTGATTGGAGTGAATCTAAAACCTTTGAATTGCCCAGATGTTTTGTAACTAATAAGCTATCCTGCTGCTCTTGCCTACTGGCAGTCAGAACATTATTTTGGTCATTGACCAATAAAAGTACAATCAATAAGTAGCAACACAAAACTATCCTCTAACCAAAGAACTATTAGCAACCATTTGTGGGTGAAGCTTACACATAATATAACAACATTTTGCTAGTTTTAGAGAAATATATTTATCTTGATTATTTACCAGATAGCACAAATAACATCTATCAGAGTGCCCTGGAAATGTAAATAAAAGAGGAGTAATCATCTGGTGGTAAATGTCCCTGTAGAATTGGCAATTCAGAAGAACATGGGCTGTGATTTCTATGGCATCCATATCACAGGGCCAGCATTGGGTTTTCTATGTGGTTTTCCTATATTTCTGTAGAAATATAGAATGTGGAAATATGGCAGAGCCAGGGGGAAGAGAGAAAAGAGGTATCAGTCTAGATTCATTACTTGGCCACAAACGGACAATGTCCAACCATCCTTGATTGCCATTGAGCCTAATCTAATACTCACAAGTGCTGGATGGTCACTTGAGAATCTTCTTATATTTAGGCTTCAGCAATAAATCAATTAATTTGAATCTGGATGTGTGGATCTCTGCCTGACAATTTTCCTTCCAGGACAGTTGTGGGGAAAACATTAAGCATTAAATTAAACATTAAACAAGGTAAGGATAAAACTCTCCTAAATTTGGGAACTATGATATGGTATAAATATAAAGCTGGCTTAGACACTAAAATTTGATTATTTGCAATTATATTATCAGAGATAACAGCAATTTCCGCTTGACCTTCTATATCTGAGATCCTTTGCTTTAGTATTGATCTAACTTGATCTAACTCTAAGGTGAAGATGGCATCACTTGCTTACTGAACAAAAAAAAAACAAGCTTTTATGTTCAGGGAATTTGAGTCAGAAATAAACCAATGCCAGATTCCAGGATGTACAGCAAACTACAGCCCAGCACTATTGCCTAAAAAAACAGTCATTCCTGTCCAGAAATCCTGACAAATTAAAGAAGAATAGTGTATTCTGAAGACCCAGAGAAGAGCTGATTTCATTACTTGTTAATCTCTTTTAACACCTGAGTGCCTTTCAACTAAATTACCTCAATAAAAACCATAAGTACAAAGAGGAGGAAGAGGAGGAGGCCTAATGTGAAACTCAATTCCTTTTGCTCTTCTCCCTTCCCAATATTGCAATCCCAGTAATTGCAAATGGCTCTGCAACTATTAACATTACTGAAGTTTATTTGGAGAGCAAAGACAGGCGAATAAAATCAACTTTGCAAAATTAAAAGAACTCAACCGCTCTTGTCTTTGAGGCATCCAGCTACTAATTACTAAAAATTGCTTTCTGGTTGAGGGTATTTGGCTGTAAATCAGGGAAAGATGCTGCAAGTTAAGCAGTAGCAAAGTAAAGCACCAGCTGGCTTTAGTAGAGGAAATGAAAGGTTGAAAAAAAAAGTATGGCTGGAGTAAAGAAAGCTAGTGAACGACGGATTTTTTTGTGTGTGTGCCCATATAGGGAGGATGAAGGGGAAGGGATGGTGAGAAAGTGTTTATACACTGTGTTGAAACAATTAAATAAAAAAGCCAACTGCCATTATGTGCTTCTGAGTTGTTCCCACAAGCCTGCTGTTTCTAGTTTCCCTTTGGTGCTTTCCTTCTACTTAATATGATAGTTGGCTTTTTGCTCAGTGCATCACTGCAAAAGTGTCAAGTAGTTTGCCCTTTGTATGAGCTCTAATGACTCTGCATTGAAAAGATTTGCAGACTCTTTTTTTATGACTGTCAGCAGCCACTGGAAAATTCCATGCTAGAAGCTTGCCATTAAACGTTGCTCTGGTCTGGGTTAATGTCCATGTCGTATAATTAGAAGTGAGAAAAGTAACAATAACTTTGCATGTAAGTTTTCTAAGAGCTGGGAAAATGTGGGGCATTCTTTTGTAGAATGAGGCCTTTCCATTATGAATTTTTTTTAAAAAAACAGGATTCCAAATCTTGTGATACACCTTCACCTGTTTCAGTTTGGGAAGCAAGATGGAAATCATCTTTTCTGAATGTGAGTAGTCTGTTGCATCCTTATTTGGAATTCCTTGTGCTGTTCACTGATCCTTTCAGAAATGTTTTTCTTTTCCCTTTTCCATAGTGATTCCAACAATCAGGGATGACGAAATTAATATGCTGGAGTATAAGTATACATAACCAAATCTGGATGCATGGCAACATTTCTTAGGCTATCACTTAGAGATCTTCCCCACACCACAATAGACTCTTGTTCACAGGATGAAAATGTTATGTCCCCATTGAGTGACCCAAACATATTTACAAATTACTGAAAGAAGTTCAACACTGGCCAAATAAAATTGAGGAAGAAAAGTAAGAGTGAACCAGCATTCTTTTTTATACCATATGCCCTGAACATTAAAACAAACAAACAAACAAAAATAGCATTAAGTGTCAGGGGAATAGATGAGCAGAACTCAGGAAAAGAAAATATTTGCATAAGGAATTTTCACCAGAAAACAATTATATTTGCATCTTCCCTTATAGCCATATTTTTTTTTCTTAAATCCCCTCCATTTCTGCCCTACCCAACATTTTGACACATCGATTTCCAATATTTCCTTCTTAAGCATTAATTTTAAATGAATTAAAATAATCTGCTGTTGCTTCAGCAGTTTTTAGATTGGCTGAGCATAGATTTTGCAGGTTGGGAGTTACCGTTTTGGTGTATTTGTGAAGGTATCAAGCCAGTCATGTAAAACTGGTTATTTGCAAACTTAATGATAGTTATTAAGTAATCTTGTTTCTTGGTGTCCACTTATCAGGTTTTCTATTTTTTTTTGGTTCAAAAGATGGCGTCTGCTAATGAAGATAATGAACTGTAATGTTTTCTTAATGTACAATCCCCCCTTCCTTTCTCTCACTCTTTATTATCACAGTCCCCTAATCTTCTAACACATCATGGTCATCAGTGTTCTCTCAAACCCATTGAAACATAATACAAGCTTAATTGTACAATGCACCTAGTCTTTAAAGCAAATAAGCATTTGCCAAAGCTCTCATTATAACAGATGCCCTCTATAATTGGAGGGATATTTTCCAAAAATTAGCTGGAAATCAGTTTAATTAAAGTTTGTAAATTACTGTTGAAGTCACAATCCTGCCATGGTGTAATTGACACTGAATGATTAAATTTGCCATATTGAGCT
>JANHZU010007186.1:10429-27847 GCA_032468055.1 Acrochordus granulatus
TTTGGATTAAAGGTGAAACGTCTTCGACTTGAGAAAAATCCAGTCCAGATGCCTGTTTTTTAAACTTTGTTGCGACTCAAAAGTAATAGTACAGCTACTTAGTAATTGGATGGGAGACAACCAGAATTGATTCCAGGCTGGACTGAGAAGTTTAAAAAATCCTACTTGAAGGCAATAATAAACTTCTTATATAATTGTGTGCAGAACCATATCAATGGACCAGTGTATTAAATAGAAGTCAAGCTTACCTGGAAAGACAAGAAATGAGAGTGAAGGGGGAGCAATACTGTACCCCATTTTAAAAGTCCTTGAAGGAAAAAGGTGATAAAAAGTTAAGAACTTAACATAAAGTGAATGCTTATTAAAACACACACATGAAAAGCCTTGGATTCTGAACCTAAGCAACATCCATTTGTCAATGCAAAACAACTGTAGCACAAGTCACTCTGCTATTGGCACATACAAGCACAAAATAAATAATCTAAAATTACTGTGCTCCTATTTATAACTCTTGCTGTTGCTTTAATTTCTTCCTTGATGGTTGTGGAAGATAATGGATTATACTGAAGAACTATAATCTGATTTCATGTTCCATTATCTGACAGTGGTGAAAGCAGCATTGTGGATGGTTTTTAATCTACATCTTCAAAAGATTTTAAAGCTGGGAATCAGCCAGCTCACTCATGTCAGTCATTGAGAAATACAGGAAACTGTATTTCCCATATACCAAATGGATTGCTAGAGTAGCAGGAACTGGGGCAGCCATCTATTTTTTACCAAAGTATTTTTACTTTTAAAGAAAACTGTGTCAGCCCTCCAAGGTAAATCAGACTAGGAAGACACATGGACTAATACTACTTTGTTATAAGATTACAGTAACCAAATCTTGTAAGTCTGAAGAGGCTTCCCCCCTTGCTCCTTTTATCATTGTGAGGCTCCTGTCTGAGATGGTTTCTCAAATTACATTTCTGCCCTGGACTCAGGTTTCTTTTATCTGACTGTTGTCTTCATTGTGGTTCTTTCTCCTGATCTTCAGATTTATTCCTTCTACCCATTATAGGTGATGGGAAGACTGGAGCCTCCTTTCCTGTTTTTTTCTGTTTGCATTCCCTTAGAATGAAGGCAAAAGTTCAGATCTAGTTTGTACTGCTAGGTAGATTGTGAGAGTTTCTTGACATGTAAATGCTAGAGATTCTGGGCTGATTTATTCAATAAATATATTCATTTATATCCCATTTCCTGTTCCTTCAACTCAGAAGCAGTTTCAAAGCTATTATGCTTTTCTATGTGGAGAAACATTAAATTTTGACATTATCTCAAATTATCTCACCTGCATTTGAAAATTCAAGAGAATGTTGAATGTCCTTTTAGTTTTGTATCCAACAACATTTGAATTTTCCTGCCATGGGTCAATAGTTTGCTTCCAAATTTCTGAAGGCTGAAGTTGTATTAAGCTATATCTATTCATTTAAAGCTTTTATATGCTGATTTTCAAAAGCAGTTTTTGCAATCCCATAGCTACATGAGTTTTTTACATTGTCTTAGATTGAGAAAGGCTATTTATACTGGTCAGTATAAGTTATTAGATGTCTTAGACAATATTTATACCAATATTCTGAGACATACATGTCAAAACCATGATGATGTTATGTACATTAAGATGTCATTGTATGTAGATTACAAATAATTTGCACACTATTTTGATTGAGTCAACAGGCTATATAAGCCCATTGTAATTTTTTGTTGTGTGAACTTGGGACAATGTTTTAATGGTTTGGGCGGGAGAGGGTTTATTAGATGCCCTGAGTAGCATGGTGAGTGGATGGCAATATAAATGGAAATAGTAGATTAAAAATGTATATTTCCCCTTGTCCCTCTTGAGAATGTTCATGGATCTGAGATGTAAACCAAGAGCAGATCACATGATATAACTATTTAAGGACTGTACCATGAGTTATTTTCTCTCTCTCTCCTGTAGCTATATGTATGTGCGTGTGGGTGGATGTACAGCATATGTATCCAGTTAATTATGGACTACCCATTTTCCAGTGGATTTCAGATGGTTTGCATTACATTAATACCACAGTGAAAATATTCATTGTTTCTCCATATTTTCCCTACATAAAAAAATGTAGCATAGCAAGAAAAAGATGATACCTACATGTTGGGGAGATGTTGATTTTCTCCCAAAAGTACAGCTGCAGCCTTCACTTTCAATCAGAAATAATACATGATTGAAACAATTGGATCATAGTAATCACAAATGAGTATGATGGATGTGCTATTAAAATATGCTACAGGTATGGAAATGATCTTGAGTAGTACACAATCATTTTGATTGACTATACTATCTTTAGAAGTATTTTCTCTTTTCTTTCTTCTCCTACTTTGCATGAGTTTGTTAATGTTTTGGGAAAAATATATATCCAAAGAGAAAAAAAATGACATATTCACTGCTTTCATGTCTACTATATTTGAGCTTCAAAAACTGAAACAGAGGATGGCTGGTGTGTCAGAAAACCTAGAGCGGATATTTGGAAAACACTACCTGTGTTTTTCAAACTTATCAACACACTGCGACAGAGGCTTGTACATCCTAAAGATCAAACATCAAAACATAAGAAGAGCAATGTGTGTAATCCATCACAGTGAGGAGTGTTCAGAGCTCTTCATTGGAGAAAACAAACACCCTTTACATAAGAGGATGGCCCAGCACAGGAGAAGCAACTCCACAGGATCAGACTCAGCAGTTTACCTTCATCCAAAGGAAAAAAAAGTACACTAATTTGAGAACAATAACATTCACATTTTGGACAGAGAAGATAGGTGGTTTGAGAGAGGAGTGAAAGAATCCATCTATGCCAAAGTGGAATATCCTTCCCTCAATAGAGGTGGAGGTGGAAGCCTCAGACACAACTTTTCCCCCATTTTTCATGCTGTGTTCTTTCATTAGTCCCCAGGAAGATTAAGACCACTTCACAGGTTCATCAGGGAGATCACATGGGGATGAGTAAGGGATTTAGGAGTTAAACATCTACATCCCAGGATTTTATCTATTCATCTCTCATATTGTCCATCTAACAAGCCTAATCAGGCTTAAGTGAGAAATACAGCCATCCTGGAAGACATATATGAGGTCCCCAACCAACTTTTTCTCAGACTGAAGTCCAGTTGCCATGACTCAACCTCCAGACAATTCTACCTGGATGACTGAGAATCTTCATCGACTGAAATAGGAGTATTCCTTAATTAAAAGGGAAGTGAAAGATGTGACTAGCTATGTCTCTCTCTCTTTTAAGCTGTCATATCTATTCTTTGAGAAAGCATTTGGGAATGCTTCTGTGCTGTAAATGAAAGCATCATGCCAAACCATTAGCACATCAGGTCAAAGCAAGAATCATGAATGTACAGTGTGCTGATGCACATATGCCATTTCTCTTTCTTTCTTGCAGTAAGATAAACAAACAATGTTGTGTAAGGTTTGCTTGATAGCTAATTTTTAGGGGCTTTCCATGCCCCAGAAAGCCAACATTGGCATGGACTTTAGAGCAACTCTTTTACTTATGGCACACACCTCCTTTCTACTTGACATGTCTTAATGGTGCTGTTACAGCAGAGATGGGACTTGCGGGCTTATACTGTTCCTGACAGTCTTTGCTAGTTTTTCTCTCTCTTTCCTTTTGCAGTTGATCTTCAATCATCTTCAGAAATCAGGCAGGCAGAGCATCTGAGAACATCACTCTAATGAATGTCCAAATATATTCCTAATGCATTCCCCTGAGCTGCTCAGAATCTAGATAGTTATGCCTAAATTGGGAGGTTTTTCAGACTGATGCATTCTTCCTGCCTGAATGCCTTTTGGATCCAAGAGGGGGTAGATACATTGATGTTACTTTCTTGCTCTTTGTGAATTTCAAGAATATGTGGACTGGGATGTGTGGGATGTGTACATGTGGGAATTTGGGATCTTGTCACAAATGTTAAAAAATAATTACAAGTATTTAATTGTCTCTGTCTTTACAGAGGGTAGTTAGTAGTTTGGGGAAATGTGAATTCAAAGGAACATTTTACTGTGTTTCTTGTGAATCTGCCTCCATAACCCCTTGGTTTCCATTCATGATTGTGAATTTACTTGCCTTACTTTCCCTGTTCTGTACCATTGGTAGTTGCTTCAGAGCAACTACCAATTTTTTAATCTAAAAATTTAGATTAAAGAAATGTTTTTATTTTGTTGTAAGGTTCAGACTACTCAACCCTTTCATTTGCAGCACTATCCTGAAGTTAGTTCCAGCATTATGCAAAGATTTCATTCCTGCATCCTTGTATTAGCCCATTTTTATGTATGTTGAACATAATGCATAATGGCAGAATTATATAAATCAGGGCTTACACTATCATGGGACTGCCTGTATCTGTCTCAGTTTCTAAATATAAAAAGGACTGTTCAAAGGACTTTTTCTGTTCATTCTATCTCAGCTTTGCACTGTTGCACTTCAGTAAAAGGTTCAGATTATCCAGTCAACACAGCAGGCTGCTACTGCAACAGACAATGAAACCAGAAACATCTCTTTTATGAAGTTAAGAGTACTTTTAAGAGTACTGTGAACCTTTGGCAGGGAAAAAGTTGGAGAGAACTAGTTCTAGAAGCTTTTGGTATGTAATAAACAGTCTAGTGTATGAGCAAGGTGCTCATACACATCACAGTTTAGTAATCTAGGATTTCTGTGCTAGATTTCTAGTTTCCCAACAATTAGAGCAGTTTCGAAATGAAACCAATTAGCCAGAATGGTGATGGCTTGTTTTACTGGGTGAATTCAAGCAGGGACTAGGCAGCCATCTGTTTGGGATGCTTTAATCTGCACTGAATAGAAGTTTGGATGGGATGGATCTACATGACACTTCCACTCCTTTGATTCTATGATTTTTGTGCCAATATTCCCTCTGATGTGACATGCTAGTGAGGAGTTACAGAATGTGGATTCCGTGTTAGTTAGAACATTAACACATATGCCTCTGAATAATGTTCTATAGGTGACGGTTGTTTAATGACCATTCATTCAGAGACCATTCAAACTTGCAACAGCACTGATCGAGTGGTACTTATAACCAGTCCTAAAGTTCTGGCTGCTGCAAGACCTCCATGGTCATGTGATCACAATCTGGGCGCTTGCTTTTGTTTATTATGTATGAAGATTATTTGGTCCAAATTCCCAAGTTTCCATGAGCAATACATATATTAAAGATAATAGAAAAGTTAATAATATGTGTGCATCTTAAATCTAACCTCAGAACAAGCAAAAATAATTTATAACATTGTTATTTATCATTAGGGCTTGCAAAAATAACTGTCTAACAATAGTTTCATATAGGAAACATTATTTATTGCAAATTTGAGTCCAAACCACATATAGGAAGCATTCTTAATTAATGAAATGAGATTTCACGGAAGGTTTGGATGTTACCAACCTTAAAGAAATACAAGAAATACCACTTGATAATAAAAAGTAGAACATTTGTCTTCCGGAAAATGTGGGCATCATACCAACCTCTGGAGATTAGCAAGAACATCTTGAAATTATAAGTAATATATGTAAACATAAAACATATGATTCATTCTTCCTTAATATGCATATTGATTCCCAATATCATATTTTGTTATAGCTCCCATTGTTTAATTAAGTAGAAATGTTTATAAGATATAATTTAATAGAAAAATACTTTAGTTTTCTAACTATTCATTTGCTGGCAGGAGGAAGAAATTTAATACAGCTCCTTTTTGGTGCATATTATAGCTGTGATTAAGGTTGAGTTCAAATGCATAAGAAGTAGGCAAGCATGACTACTAACAACAAATTCTGGAAATAAATCCATGAAGTTTGATGGGATCCACTTTAGAAGTGCGATGCACAGATTTAGGTAGAATCTGCTTTAACTAGCAATCTGTGCTAAGAAATATTATTCTGTATCTAAATGTTCTTCATTGGATTAAATTAAGTATATTTATATTTGGGTTGGATCAATATGTTTGTGTGCATGCACAAACAACTAAGCAAAGGAATAATATCACTGAGATTGACCAAAGAACTATTTTATAGTGTCGTGGTTCTCAACTTTTTGTGTCTTTAGTCCCATCAGTCTCATTCTGTCAAAGACCACCTTTCCAAGAATGGCATTTGTAGCCAAATTGTTGCTATGCTGATCATTTATGATAAACTTTTAGCCAGGGTACAATCTAACTACTGAGTCTTAGCTATGTTACTGTGTTAATTATAAACTGTGGTTTGGGTAACATGATTTTATATGTACATTTGAAAAAAAAAATAATTCTATTTAGCAGATAGATTCTTTAAACATAAGATAGCTGCCTTTGTTTAAAAGTTTCTTGACCCTTATATACAGATACATAGAGCTTTATATATACACATAGATAGGAAAGGAAAGACCTCAAAAACTGGGTATATTTCAGTTACAGTCAAAAATGGACCTATTTCATGGGATCTACGTATTTATCAGAAGTATGAATATATTGAAAAGAAGCTTACTAGAGTATATAGATTCTATTAAATTGATATCAATATGATTATCCCTTATGAGAATTAGAAAAGGAGTTTATAATTTACCTTACACAGAGGTTTTTTGTGTGTGTGTTTGCTATAGGAGATATGTAGGATTTGAAATTGACTTAAAAGACATTTCAGTATACACGTTATTAGTAATTTATATAAATTAAATGTTTAAAATTTTTTTAAAAATTTTCTTTAAAAAGAAATTTATATACATTTCTTTTGTAAAGAAAGAATATAATTCATTCTAAAACACTAGGTCATGTACATAGCTATGAAATAGTGGAAATATTTAGGCCATAAGAGATTTTCTTGTTCTCCCTAGCTTTTTGAGTTTGATCTGCCCCATTTAGCACAGGGATGGGCTCTATTGCATTTTCCCTAACAGAGGGTAAGGCCAGAATAGTGAAGAAAAATCAAGAATACATTTAGCCATCAAAAATAATCTTGGTTTATGTTATGTATAAAAACATGGTACAAGCTCTCTTTTGCTTTCTTTATGTTTTGGTTTGAATTTTTGACTGCTTTTGTGTTACTTGATTGAAGAAATATAGTTTAGATATACATGCAATGCTGGTGATTCCCTAACTTAGGGATTTGTGACTATATTTGATCACTGAATGGTATTTCAAAGGTCACAATGAAATGTAGGCAGAGCCATGACAGATACTTGATCAAGACTCAGAATAACTACATTTGATCTTAATTTAAAATGATTTCCATTAAATTAAATTAATACACTTAATATGATTGCTCTCCATATTTTTACTAATGGACAGTTTTCTGGCAGGTTAAAAATTGCAACTTGCAACAATTTTTAGAAGGTCTCAGGATCATTAATAGCTCTTCAGGGGTGAGTTTTTAGAAAATGCATCCTCTGCTGTAGTCCTTGTAGAATGCCTGATACTTCAGAATAAGCCATAATAGTAATATGCTATAATATAATAGTAATACGCTATAATAGTTCTGAGCTATATTTCTCTATGCATACCCTATGCTGAGCATGGAAATCTGAATGAAATTCAAATGCTTATTTGTGTGACAGGTATTACTCTAGGCCTGGATTGCACAACAAGCATTCAAGTAACATTGCTATTCATATTCAAGCAAATGTACAACTGAACTGTTTAATTCCTCCTCCAGTGAGTATGTGCATTTTTTCTTTTAAGCCTTTATATTTTCTGAAAGAAAAAAGATAAAGGATTTGCTGCTCATATTCAAATGCCTGGAAAAATTATCCTCTTTGGGACTTGTTGCAAAATTCTAGGCAGTAATATGAAGCTTTGGGTCTTTTTAGCAACTGCTCCTTCAATGTATAAGTTGAAAACAAAGGAAAGACAGCTGCTTTATGTATCCTAACCCAGCTTGCATGAAAAAGGAGAATTGTCTTTAGAACTGGGTTCACATGTGGCTAATCTATGGCTTAACCATGATTTAATGGTTTAAACCAGGCATGTCCAACCTGCAGTCCTCAGGCTACATGTGGCCCTAGTAATGTGGCCAACAAGATCATAATTGTTTAATATTATTATGTGATTTCTAGCAATATTTATGTACATTAACTATATTATATATTTTATATGCAACCCAAGACAATTCCTCTTCACTCAGTGCAACTCAGGCAAGCCAAAAGCTTGGACACCCGTGGTTTAAACTTTGACATTTAAAAAAAATTAAAATTTGTTGGAATTTTATTCCTTACTAAGTTTGTTCTGAACTGAGATCAAAGAAACACAGTTTCATGAAATTAAGTTTTTTATTCTTCACCTAAGAACAATGAAAGCAAACCATTAGGTAGGCAGCACAGAGCCCCCCACTTCATCCAGCACACATTATATACATTACAAACAGCTGCTTATCCAGTCACCTTTTCTCACCTCAGCATGATTTCATATGTGGGATTTCCTTCCTTCCTTACTAGAGCCTCTAACTTTTCTGAGAATACATGTATCTAAGGAAAAGCCATCCATATCTTGTTTCCAAAGGTAAACTATCTATCTTCAAGGCCAATGAAAAGTAAAAAGGCCAATAAAATTTAATGAGTAATGGTTTTAGAATCTTAATAAGTGTTCTAATCCTATACTCTATTAAATATTCTAACAGTTTAATGAAAAAGCCATAACTGGCTGGATTTGCCTTTAATCATAAAATATGAGTACATTTGTACAAAATGTACAAATAAGCTAAAATAAGTAAAATCAGCAATTTAGACAATTTTGTTCTGGATGAGTTAGGATATGGTTGTGAGTGGTAGTGGGAAGTAGGCCAAGGGCAGGGCTGGAGTGTCTCCAATGGAGAATCATGAGGTTCTGCAATGTGGATTCCAAACAGATAGTTAGTCCTTGACTTGAAACTGCTTGAAGTCATAGTAGACCCCAAAAAAGTCATAGTAGACCCCAACCTGGATTCGAAATTCCAACATCAGCCCATACCTGTGATCACAAACACATTTTGGGTACTCAGCAATGGACCTGCATTTATGATCATTTTGCAGTATCTTGTAGTCATATGACCATGATTTATGTTTTTTTTTCCTGGAAACCAGTGTTTACTGCTGGTTTCCAGCAAAAAACATCCCAGAGTGAACAAGGGGTTCATTTTACAACTGCCACAAAAAAGATCGTAAAATCAGGTGTAGTTATGTGATAATCTACTTTGCAACCTTATGACATTGCATGGAGTATCCTGGCTAAATCACAATTGGGCTGGACAGATAAGAAGAGAAGTTTGTAAAATGTAGTGTACATCTAGATTGAGGAGGCCCTTAGCAAGGAATATGTTTTTGCATTAAGGGTTGGCACCCAAGAAGCTAATTCAATTATCTTTGCAATGGTTAATTTGGCATAATTGGGAGGCCATTGTGGAAAATTCAAAATGTTCTATTCTCAGTTTTTTATGTCTTGCAATTAATAAAGCATAAAACATTGTATGGTGCCAGGAAATTCTTAGAGCTATTAAAATATTAAAAATACAAAAATCATGTGAATATTTAACAGGCACTTAGGTCTAGTAGGAACATGAGTGAACAAGCAATTTATGAAAGACATAACAGCTTTCACTCATGTATGTGGCTTTAATATACTTTGACAGGCTTGAAAAGAAAAGGAGGTGGGGAGGGAGGAGAACCAGACTAGAATTGTCTCAGGAGAAAGCTTCCTAAATGTTGGTATCTAGAATGGAAGTGAGGCTTCCAATTTAGGTACAGTATAACAAAGAGAGAGAGAATATTTTATTAAACTAATTAAACAAAATTCTCTAGCAAGATTATCTTTTAGAAATGGAGACTATGAAGCACAGTCAATTCAGGTTCATTATTTACCCTGGGAATAAAGGAAAGAACAAGAAGCCAGCAACATAACAATGAGAGGAATTATCTCTAGGAAAGATTATTCAACCTGCCTTTGTAGTGGAAAATTATGTTCTAAAGATTTCCCAGAAAGGTGGCATTTGAAATTTGCATTTCTCTGATTAAATGCCTACCTCTAATTAGATTGTTTTAGGGCCTGACAGCCAAAACTTTCTGTGTTCATAGATCACAGAGGTGTTTGCACAATTAAAAACATTGGTGGATACAATAGGACGGAAGGTTTTTGCATCATATGATTCAGCTTATAAAATGGAGATAATAGCCTGATCCTATAAGAATCAGGGATTTTTTTTTTCAGTTTGGAAATTTAAATGGAGAAGTTTTTGGGAGCTTTATGCCATCCAGAGGACCTATAGAGTTCAGGCAAAAATGTCCAGGTGATGGCCATGATAATGGAATGGAAGTTCTGTTTTCTGTGTGTGTCATTGTGTGACACACATAAAAACAGGAAGCACTTCAATCACACAATCATGCAATTATCATCTTGACTTTTTTTACCATATTCTGTGGACATGCTTGATGCTAACAATGGGCAGAGCTTAGATCAACAGGATCAAAGTGAATTTCTTTTTGAGATTTTCTTTTGGAAACTTTGCTCAATAAAGTATGCTTGTCTTCTTTTTTTCCCCTAGCACCTTATTTAGCTAGAATCTTCTGTCAGTTTATTTTTTTAAATGGCAGGGGTATGTCAATCATATGGGCAAAGTTAAGGTTTTGATTTATTTTATTTCCTACTTTTTTCAGGGGGTTTCCTTTTTCTAAGCAATGTAAATCTATTTAAGACAAGTGCTATAGAGTGTGTGATATTTGCTATTTCAGAATGAGGAGTGAATGAATTATTGCATTAGGACCTCAAGTAAATAGTTTTGGAGTCTACAAAAAGGAATGTAATTGGAGACTCTCCATTTTTGGAATGGAAAAATCATTTGCTCCATCCTTTGTATCTACATCTTCTCTGACTTCTGACCAGCTGTTTTTTATTCAAACTTTATTAAAGTAGGAGCGATGGAGAGAATGACAACATGCTTTCTTATTCTTGAACAGTAACTACCTCAAAAGGAAGTGGCAAATGGGTAGAGATCTTTCAGGAGACCATTTGAAAATAAGCAAGCCAAACTTATCACTTATGAGACTGCAGAGAATGAGACATTTGTAAGGTGGAACTATCAAATGTAAAGGCATGGGAGTGAAAAAACATGGAACAACACAAAACCAGCAAGCAACTACAAACCTACTGGTAGAAATACCCAATCTTTCAATGAGTTTGACATTATGGGAATAAATTTGGAAGGTGGGTTATTGTATATAATACAAGAGATGGCAGAAAATGAAACAAGTGACTGTTGATGACCAAAGTATATATATCATCCTGGACGTCTTCCTCATTCCTGCTATTTTAACTGTGTTTAAATTCATGTAGATCATAAGTTTATTAGAACTGTCAAAAGACTCTTAGCTCATGTCTCCCTCTTTTTCAGTGCATGTGTTTGTGGAGACGTAAAGTAGGACAGTATCTGAGAAGATGAAGCTTCCAACAAGACTATTCCAGCATGTTTATTTGTGAAACAGTTTGGTCTAGTGGTTAAGGCACCATCTAGAAAGCAGAGACCATGTGTTCTAGTCCCACCTTATCCATGAAAGCCAGCTCAGTGACTTTGGCCCGTCACTCTCTCTCAATCCAACCCACCTCACAGACTTGCTGTTGTGGGGAAAATAAGAAGAAGAAGGTGTGTTGTATATGTTTGCTGCCTTGAGTTATTTGTAAAATAACAAAGGCATCATATAAATAAGTACAAAATATTTATTCAGCAACATTCCCAACATGCAGAAGTGTCTTTGGATGAGGGGGGTGTCAATGAGAGACAAACTACAACATCAGCATTGTGCTGAAAGCTGTTCACCTGAGTTGTCTTGAATGGGTAACAGATTTCCCGATGAACAAGCTGCTGTCTTTGTAAAGATGCTAGTCATAGATGTTTGATCATGGAAATGATAACAGAGATTCCATTTCTTTTCAGAGATAGGCTCAAGTCTGCAATATTCATTTCCATATGTAATCGCAATAACTATTCATATGAGAAAGGGTTTCACATGAGACTCAAACCTGAGAACATGCATACATTAACTGTGGAGGAAAAGTCACAGATTGATTTTCTTTCAATCTTCTTACTAAGTAATTAATTGTGATGGTTTTAGAACATCTTTGTAATTAAATCATGCTCACATATTAATTATGTAATTTGCTCTAGCCTTGTAGACAGAGGTCCTGAAAACCAATTAACATTTTCCCAAAATAATTAATATTTCTCCATATACTTACACATATGATCTCATCTTGGCTTTCTTCCTTTGGTCTTAGAAGAATTATGACAAGGTTCTGGAATTTTTGCTGGTCAGCCAATTACTAAGCTCTCATCCTCTCTGCACTGGGGAGGATCAGGACTAATCTTAGCCTCTCCAGAACAAACCTCATTAGGAAATGCATCCAACTGGACAAAATTGCTTGAATGTGCCGAACACTTCAGGTACTGACCTTTTCTAAAGGAATGTCTGATGCAGAGGGTCTGCTGGATGAAGTTCCAAATTTCTTTCATTAGCAGCACCCAGAGGTCTCCCAGCTTTCTTTCCATAATTGTAGCTAGGCCCATCTTTGCAGCTGGGAGGCAAGTTAATCTTTTCAATTCACTCACCAAAAGGCAGTATCACACTGGGGAGTAGAATTGTTGGAACATCTCTGTCTATAGATAAATAAAATGTGTTAGAGGCAACTAGATATGTTTAACGTATTCATGAACAGTTCCATTTTTATGTATGAAACAATGGATTCTACCTAAGGTATGATTTATTTTTTCCTCACTTTTCTGTCTAGTTGAATATTCCAGATGTCCAATTAAAAGGCATCTGCTAATAAGAAAAGCTGTTTCCCTCTGATTTATTCCTCCATAGTCTCATGCTTACTGCTCTCCCCACCTTTCTCCATTACTGTAAATGACATGAGCTTGAAAAATGAGCCACAAGCTAAGAGACTGTTGGGTGTATATTCAGGGAAATATGCTCAAAACCACAAATATTACTTTTAAGTTTTCTCTTTTAAGTGTCAAGCTGGGTTAACTTGGCTTGCAAACATAAATACAAGCCAACCATGCTGGTGGGTTACTTTAAGTGATTTCCAAAAATCAAAAGGATTCCACAAAGCAAATCAAGATCACTGTAGTGAGGTCCTATGGTATTAATCAGCAAATGGTAATACAAATTATAAACTGGGATGTCACCTTCCAGAGATTACTGAAGCCAGAAAATGATTCATGGATGTCAAAAAATAAGTACCTTTCTGCTCAATATCATAGTAGCCACTCATTTTCTTTCCAGGTTGTTATCACTTCCCATAGCCAGCAGGATAAAAAGAACAATGCTAAACTACTTAAGGACATTTGAAAGGATTGTTAAGATATGTCTTGTAAGACAAATAGTTTATACTCAAAATTTGAAAAATCCTCAAGTTTCCGTTGTGGATCCTGTATTCATTAGGTAAGTGCATGTCTTTGTCTCTCAAAAGGCTTGACATGCTGCTAAATTCAATAGCTTTTCAGTAGAGACGCCATCATCACCAAAACATGCAAAAGATACACCTAAAAAAATTGGAAGTGCGTTACGAGAAAAGACAAAGGGGAGAACAGATTTCAATAATAATTCTACAGATTATGCAAAAGAGAGTTATATATAAAATCTGGATTATCAGGCTCTTCACTCCACAGCATTATGCAAACATGGGATTGCCGACTAGACAGAATTCTCTGCTCATCTATCAGCAATACTTGCATGTTACTACAATAGAGTCCCTTCATCATCGCCTTTAAGGGCCTCTTGAGAAGTTTTGGAATTCTTGCTTCTCCCTTGATCATCTTGCTGATGAAGAAAAAAGTTGCTAAAAGCAGATTGATCACTATCTTAATTGGTGGCCAAGCAGCTCACATGTATCCAGCATTATAGAATTCCCACTGGAGACCGTACCTCTGCTTCCTAGCTCTGCTCACATGCAAGAGAACGTGCTTTTAAAGCGTGCCTATAAATATCTGTTTGTTTGCATAATGTGCATTCCTGGAACAGTTTCATGAGTTTGGCTATCTGGATTTTTTTGTTACTAGAGGCAGCTGCCATATGTTCATGTGTCTAAGCAATGAAATTTCAAAGCAGAAACAATCAACTGTAGATTTAATGTCTAATTTTAGACATTAAATATGAAATACATAGTCACAAAAGGCAGTTTGAGACCATTTCTAAAATCACAGTTTTGTGGTAGTTTTTTTAGTGCAACCTTTTCTTAATCCCTCTAAAGCTCTATTGCAAGGAGAAATCTAAAGTGTCTAGTTATAATAATTATTATATTGGTATCCCAGTTGCTTTTCTTAGGCATAATGGCCTATTTATAAAGTAAGAGAGCTGTTTTTTAAAAGAGTCTGCTTGAAGGAAATTTCTTTTCTACCTGTGCCTCTCAAAAATAAAGTAATATCTTAGTGTTGATATTGAGTAATTGATGGAAGAAATTAAGAAAAGAGCACAAAATGACGTTTGAACATAACAGATGGATAATGTTGGTTGCACTGTTATGTCTGCCAGCTTGGCTCATGGACTTTAGATGACAACTGTTCATACTGAACTTTCTTACAAGAAAAGCACCATGTATCTTTTTATGAATCATGCTTATTATTTGTGACATTCCTGACATAATAAGCCACATGGCAGAACAAATACATTTCTGCAGTGGTTTAGTAATGATATATTGGATAAATGAGCATTCAGCAGCGCTGGTTATCCAGCCTTGGCTCAGAAAACTAAGTTACAGGTTTCTGGTGGAACCTAATTTTACTGATTGTTTAACAAGTGCTTGTTTTTTTGCCCCTTTTAAAAAATGTTGAACTGTGACTAGGTAAATCAGTGTTCAAGATACTCTGAAATTTATATAGAATTTGAATTTATAGAATGAGAGAAGAAAAGTGGCAGACATTATGAGCTTTGCTGCTGTTGCTGAACAACCACAGAAGCATTTAGTATTCTGAGTGTATTGTACTACTGCTGTATTGAGTACTTAAGAGTAGAGTGTGCATATAATTTCTTCCAGCCGAAGTGTTTCACTTGACTTTTGGATGGCATCCTGAAGTCTCCAAGTGCCAAAAGTAATGTATTTAATTAAGAACAAACATTGAAATTGATTTTATTTTTATTTGGAGTTATATTTTAATGCAGTTAAATAATATGGTTATTCTCCAGTCATATATTAAACATTTTCTTTCTTATGCCCCATTAAAATCACAATGTAGTGACAACTTGTAGGTCTCTTGAACCTGCATGCTAGTCTTTGATAGGCAGTGTACTTCTGAAAAATAAGCTTGTGTTTACCAGCACACTCACTGAAACGTAAAGCATATAATATCTATTTTAATATAGAAAAAATCAGCAAAATTTGTGTTAAGAATTCTATGTTGGCCAAAAATATATAGCATTATGAACTTGTGTTCACACTTGATACAGCAGCAGACTATCTGCTATATATTTTTACGATGTTCTTTCTGCTGAAAACCCAATAGTACAATCACACCTGGAAAATTAACGTCAGCACTCTCACTAAAATTTCATCTGCAGTGAAGATTCTTGGTGAAACATCTCCAGAGATTTTTTAGGAAGGTTTGGAAGAATATTGCATTTGTTGTCTGATATATGACTATCTGCCTGTTGGGTATGATTTGTGGGTCTGTGCTACATGCAATAACATCCTGCCTTTCAGCAAGTAAATCTATTCCCTTGAAACCAAAGTGGCTTAGATAGAGACACAGATAAGACTTTTTGTGATAATTTCTCTGGGCAGAATGAGTGGGAGGAGGACATCATTTCAAGGAGAAGGGAGAGGAGGTACCCAATCAAACTTATCTTTGAAAAATGATACTCCTCTGAGGGTGGGGGTGGAAGTTTTCTGGTTATGAGTAATTCAATCATTAGAAATACAGACAGATGAGTTTATGATTGATGTATAGCTTACATGGTGTCTTAACTGGTTGGTGTGAAGACTTGAAGAGGTCACATTCTATTCTGAAGTTCTCCAAATTGGTCAACATCAACCCCCAAGGGTTGATGGGACTATCTATTATTTGTAGTACAATTAATTAAAGTAGTATTTATTATTTTTGTACAATAAACGTGTGAAGGCTAATAAATAATCTGAAACTTCATGAAGGGATCAATGAGCTGAAGCATTTGGGGACCCCTGTTCTATTTAGATCAGGTTATAGGTGGTGTATATAACCTGTTGGCCACAACTGGTCGGGAAACCTTTATCTTTTATAGGTAGTGTTGGGGACAAAGCAATGATTGTAGTATATGTGGGCATCAATGACATTAGGAAATTCAGACTGTCAATCTTGGAAACTGCATTTAGATTACTAGGTAACAGACTGAAATCCAAGATTGCCAAGATAACATTCATAGAAGTGATAGCCATTCTATGTACAGGCCCAGGTAGACAGACATTGCTCAGTCTAGCTTCAATGCATGGATCAAATGGTACTACCCATCACAGCGGTTTAGATCTGTTAAGTGCTGGAAAAATTCTGGGACAACTCGATTCTGAACAAAAGTGACAGACTCCAATTGAACTGAAATGGAACTGCTGGTCCATCAACAAGGTAGGGAAACTACACAGAGCATAGCTCTCTTTAATAATAGCTCAGCTTAAGGGAGGGACTTAGAACAAACAACTGACCACTCCCACATAGATGCATAAGGAGATTTTTTTTTTAAAAAATATCATACTCCAATTAGATCTGTCCCATTTTCAGACTTAATCCCTTTTTTCCCTTTCCCTGCCTCCAAAAAGCAATTGATCCCATGCTGTGGCATTTCAGGACAATTATCCTGCTGATGAACAACGTGACCTGATTCCTTTCCAAGATTTCATTAGCTTGGAAAGAATACAAGATAGGGAGAAGGCATGCAGAGGAGGTCTTTGGAATTATTTTCAAACAGCCCTTTTACCAGCAGTAGTTGCAGGTGTTTGTATTTTCTTTTATATTATAAAGTGCCATGTGTTTTTGTGTGTGTAAGTCTCTGTGCTTCTGCTTTCCTCTCATATTGTGTCTTTTTGTGTTTGTCTGAATGCAGAATAAGGATACAGGGCTACATATGTTCCCCTTTTGATCACATGACCAAGCAGGAGGAGGGAGGAGTGCTTAGATTGGAACAACCAGTAGCTCTGCCCAGCAGCCTCTCCCACTTTTACAAAGTTTTTTCGCCCAAACACCAGCCAGATTTGCCCTTTTCTACTTTAATCTTTTTTTGCCATCTTCTCCAGCCATATGAAATTCTGTTCCATCCCATTACACTCCATTCCATTCAAAGAGTTGTCCAGCTGATCAATCATCGGCCCTTTTTCTTTCATTTATTTTCCTCCCACAGCTTTTAGCACAGGAGGATCAACTGTTCTGTGTAAATAGCAAT
>JANHZU010007188.1:10508-21626 GCA_032468055.1 Acrochordus granulatus
TTGGAGGGACAGATATTGAAGTTGAAGCTCAAGTACTTTGGCCACATAATGCGCAGAGAGGACTCATTAGAAAAGACCATGATGCTGGGAAGGATTGAAGGGAAGAGGAGAAGGGGACGGCAGAGAATGAGATGGATAGACAGCATAGTCTGTGTGATTGACGTGGGCTTGGGAAGACTCTGGGAGGCAGTGCAGGACAGGGGGGCCTGGCATAGTGCAATCCATGGGGTCACGAAGAGTCGGACATGACTGTGTGACTGAACAACAACAACATATCTAAATTATGTTCTGTACTAGTATGCTGTGCCTCACTTTACAATTTGAAGTTGAGCTGAATGGATTTGAGGAGGATGATGACTCAATGACAGAGAACATGTTTTCTCTGAAGAAGTTTCTAAATTCCATCTCTGACATTTTCAATTTAAAGGAATCCTTAGAGAACCTCTGCTGCTCTGTGTGAACAGAGCTGAAATAGATGGACTGGTTCTTACCTATGTTCCTGTAAATTTTTAATGCTTTTTTAAAAAGTTCACAAGTTTTTTAATGTGACTGGTCCACAGAAAATGGTAGCAACTGGTACTTTTAATATAATAATTTATATTAGCATTTTCTTTATAGAAGTATGATTTTTCACGTACTAAAATTAGGCTATCTTGCCTGAGTTATCAGGTGAAGGCAAAGGTTTCCCCTGTCCAGTTGTGTCAGACTCTAATCTGCTCTGATTCACAGCAGAAGGAGCCTTGTATTGTCCAAAGATTCTTCTGTAAACATATGGCCGGCATGACTGCTCCAGACAACAATCCCAGAATCTTAGTTGTGCCCTCTGAGTTATCAGAGGCAACAATTATTCAGAGAAAGATATGACACATGAGGGGCAAAGGCTAACCAACACAATAGACTCTTTGCTTGACCTTATGGTATTCTTTAAACCCATAGTTCTGTCAACTTCAGAGTAACAATTGTATCTCCCTGAACATTTTCAGGGCACTTTAAAAATGTTTTGAGAGATAAATTATTTGGACTAGTCAGTTTTCCATGGGTCAAGGGAATAACTGCAGAGGTTATCAGGGTTTAGGCTGTTTCAGATCTTCAGTCCTTTATATTGTACCTTTTCATGTACCAACAAAAGTTGAAACCTCAGTTGACTTTGACCTTCTATCATTATAAGAAAGGTGAAGCTCAGCTAATGCTAATTACTCAGAATATTTCCATGCAGAAGAGTTGATTTCAAGGTTTAACCTTGAAATTGGAGCATAAGAAATGGGGAATTTAAGTAACCGGGGCAGGTGGGATTATAGTAAAGGTAATTGTAGCCATATTGCCTTACATATGCAAAATGTATGTAGCATAATACTAGATAATTTCTATTTATGCATTCCTTTCAACTCATATTAAGCATGATATGCCAAACACTATCATTCAAATCATTTAGTACTCCGATTACTGCACACTCCAAAGTGCATGGTTTTGATTTATGGGGCTAGATCATAGGATCCCTCAAAGAACTCAGGCTCAAAGTCAGTGGAATTTTTTTTTCATTCATCGTACTCTCTATATTTTGATTATATTTTGAGGTATGAACATTTAGGATGTTTATTGAAAAAATATAAATGCAATGTCAGTATGACATAGTAGTTATAGATTGTCTTCTGATCTCTTCTGTAATTGGATAATGGCACAATACTGCTAGTGCAGGGAAGAATAAACAGGGCTACCAATAGAAGAAACTCCTGTTAGAGTAAAATAATTGTTTTTAAATATAAGTAGAACACAGATAGACTTTAATACTGTACCTCCAAATGACAAATCCTAAAGAGATACACTTACTGCCCATAATATATACAGATAAATATAGATTAGTATTATGTTAAGGTAAATTGCAGATATAAATTTCACATATGGAATTTATTCTGAATTATCATGTTCACACTAAAATTTAATAGAGAAACTAGTCAACCTGTGACCCATTAAAGCTTTGTTTCAGAGATACTTTCTTACCTAAACAGAGAAACAGAATGACCAAGGGCAAAAAAGCAGTGGAAGTGGAAATGACTTCTGACTTCCTACCAGTTTGACCATAGCTGACTGCTCTCTGGTGGTCAATGACAGGATCAATTTACCTAGCTTCTGGAGAACTAAGGTAAGTCTACCTGATCTCCAGCAGCTGAAGGAGGACCCTGTCTACCTGGCTTCTAAGGCAGTACAGCATCACTGAAACAATCCCAAATTTGCCAAATGTCAATCCCATGACAATCATGCATCCTGGATTTTGGATACATTTTGTAAGTTAGCCCATCAGAGGTATGTCAGTTCAAAAATCTTGCCCTTTTCATGTAGTTAAAGTTTACAGATACAAGAGTTTTAGTTGTAAATAGGCGGTGTAACTTCTATAGCTGTGTTAGGACAGAAAGTGAACTGTCAAAAGAAGGGAACATGTCTTTTTCTTTTTTGAAGTGATTTATGAAGAAATATCCATAGAGGGTTAAGTTGGGAATATTATATGTGAGGGGTTAGTTATTGTTATTTTTATAACTTATTTTTATTGTTTTGTGTTTTGCTTTGTTTGGTTCTTTTTTGTTTTGTATTTTGTAGTTATGTATTTTATATTGTGGAAAATAAAAAAATGTTGTCATTCACATCTGCTGTATTGTGCCATTAACCATATCATGGTTGGAACTCTTTTGAGAAATTAATCAGAGATGGTACATATTGTGAGTTTTCCTTGTTTACTGATTGCTTATTAAGGGGTTTAGTCCCTTCTTATCAAAAATGAACATTTAAAAAAGCATCATTTAGAAATTCTAATTGCATTATCCCCCAGTGAGGCAGTACCTTACTTTGATTGGGGGTTTGGACAGATCTCTTCAGAGGAGCCAGAGAAAGAGTGTCTCCCTCCCGTAAGAATATGAGATGTAATTTACAGAAATCCATACTAGCTTGGACATTGCCCAGGTTAACAAGGTTCCTGGACATCTAGTGAAAAATGGGCTATAGGGATCCACTGGGAAATACTAGAGAGCGCTTCAAGAAAACTGGAGATATCAACGGAATGTTTTGTGCAGAAAAAAGAATGATAAAGGACAAAAATGGTAGGGATGTAACAGAACAGAAGAAATTAAGAAGAGATAGCAAGAATACACCAAAGACCTATACAAGAAAGTTCTAAATGTCCATGATAACCATGATGGTGTGATTGTTGATTTAGAGCCAGACATCCTGGAGTGTGAAGTCAAGTTCATTACTAACAACAAAGCTAGTAGAGGTGATGATATTCCAGCTGAATTATTTAAAATCCTAAAAGATGATACCGTGAAAGTGCTGCAAATTTGGAAAACTCAACAATGGCCACAGGATTGGAGAAGATCAGTTTACATTCCAATTCCAAAGAAGGGCAACACCAAAGAATGTTCAAACTTCCGTACAATTGCGCTCATTTCACATGCTAGCAGGGCTATGCTCAAAACACTACAAGCTAGGCTTCAGCAGTATGTGAACTGAGAACTACCAGATGTACAAGCTGGGTTTTGTAAAGGCAGCTGAACTAGAGATCAAATTGCCAATATTCACTGGATCATGGAAAAAGCGAGGGAATTCCAGAAAAATATCTACTTCTGCTTCATTGACTACACTAATGCCTCTGATTGTGTGGATCACAACAAACTGTAGCAAATTCTAAAAGAGATGGGAGGACCAGCCCACCTTACTTATCTTCTGAGAAAGCTGTATGCTAGTCAAGAAGCAACAATTAGAACCAGGCCTGGGGTCGCAAAGAGTTGGACATGACTGAACAACTGAACAACTGCATTATTATGAAATATTTCAGACTGCATTTTAAATAAATCTAGCTCGTGAAAATTACTGTAGTTGAACTAATCTATTTATACTGCCAGTCCTGTTTTGAATTATTGCTGGAGAAATAATGTAGTCTTGTTGGCTCCATGGAAATGTTCTTTGGTCTCAGAATTCCATTCCTGATTCTGATTTTGTATCTTTGGCTTTTCTCACTTAATGCTACTACCTCAGAAGTTGAAGAGCTGAGTGGAATCTTCCTTCAATAAATTCGGAGGGAAAAAAAGATACAAGTGCATTTCTCCCATTTTTTTTAAAAAGATGGCAGCATCCATTATATCTCCTTTGCATATAGATCAATCCACATTGGGTTCAATCAGCAACATACCCATGTAAGCCCTTTTTTAAAATGAATAGTGTCAGTAAACAAACTCACTTTGTTGTAAAGTTAGGTTTTCTGAAAGTAAACCCTAAAAATGTTTCTTCTTTGCAGTGCTCATCAACAATCACTTGATGGAGCCAGCTAGTTCCCAAACATTTGTTTAATTCTGCACAACAGCTGTCAGTGTCTCAAAAGCATAACAGGACGACTTCTCAAAAGAACAGCCTCTTGTGTTAATGGTAATGAGCTTGCGTTCTGTCAGCGTCATTGATGGCTATTGTGGTAAGCCCCAAATGAGGATCTTCTTCACACAGGCTTATCATGCTTAAGGGGGATGTGTGTGTGTTTGTCCAAATGAACATTCAGGAAATGACAGATATGAGAACAGTCACAAACAGACTGGGCATTCATATTTCATTCAATATAGCCATCTTAGAAAAGAAACAAATAACTCTTATTCAGTAGAAGTCCTTGTCTAATTCCCTACCTTTCCTTCCAACCTTCTTACCCTACAATCAATTTGGAAGAATAAAGAATAACTGGAGAAACTGTTAAAAAAAGTACATTGACACTTAAAACAAATAAATTGTGAGCATTCCCCCATTCCTCGTTTTCAGTGCTGAGTATTTTTAAAAAAGTACTGAAAAAAAATTGATTTCACTAGAAGAAGTGGGAAGGAAGAATTATGGAAACTTCTACAGTACTGTAATTACTTTGTACACATAGTGTATACTGCGTAGCGAAACGATGAAATCCCAAGCTCTTTTAACACAAGAGAGCTAAAGGAAACTTAAGCTGGAGCTGCCATTCTAAAGAATGGAT
Source organism: Acrochordus granulatus (assembly GCA_032468055.1). Lineage (NCBI taxonomy): Eukaryota > Metazoa > Chordata > Lepidosauria > Squamata > Acrochordidae > Acrochordus > Acrochordus granulatus. The sequence continues at coordinate 15,502 of JANHZU010007188.1, forward strand.
AGAGATGATTAAAGTCGGAGAAACTCAAACTGTGATTTATCAGCCTAGAGTGGAAAAACTTCTCTCTCTCCAGTGAGTTTTTAAAAGAAGAGGGTCAGCTCCATTTTATCTTGATTGTTTTGTCTTCCATCACAGGAGAAGAAAGCTCCTTCTTTTGGGCTGGCACCAGCCAATTAAGAATATCACTCCAACTCAGAGAAGTATTGAAGACACAGAAGAAAACAGCCACAGGGAATAGCAAAACTACATGTTGATCGGGACCTTTTGATTCATTTATTTTATTGATTGACTTGGGCCACACATTTTTATCCTGAGTCTTATTTTTTAAAAACCGAGAGGTGTGTGCCTGTATCTTTGTGTGTCTATGCATACATATATGTATTTCTCCATGAAATAACAGCAGTCAAAATCATGTTCTTTTTCCATTATTTTAACTCTGTTTTTGTTTTTTAACCTTAATTTACTATATGAAGTAAAGACTCCATATAGTATTTTGATTTTGAATTATTTCTGTCATCCTGACAGAGAAATTAGTTTATATGCCTCTGCAGTTCCTCTAATGTAGAGAAAGAAAGATCTTAAGGCACGCGTGTTCTCCCCTTCTTTTTTAAAATAAACTATGCAAAGACAGATTTTTCTCTGGGATTAAAAAAAAGTCTGTCCTCAGGAGAGAAACTCTCCCCAGGGTTATGTATAGAGGATATGGAAACCTTCTCTTGGAGAAACTAGGATGACCTAATCTACCCTGTTTTTTGGAATGCATGTTCTTTCAAGCAGGAAGCCCCACTACAGTTTCCAAAGTCATTTAATCAAGAAATAAAAATAAGGTCAACTAAAGATTAGCAACATATCAAATACCATTATGAGAGATAATAAGGATGATTAGACTGAGTCTGTTGTGAAGTATGTAATCCATTCTATACTTAGTAAGAACTGAACAAATGTGGTTATATTGCAACACCTAAAACTCATGATATGAAGTATCATGAAGTATCATGAACCCCCTGAAGGGGCTTTATCTCTTCCTCTGAAACTTTACACCAATGTTTGACACCTTAAGGGTGGCCCTGACTTTGCAAATTTAAAAGATAGAATTATCACTCCATCTGTAATCTCCTGCCAGGTTTAGTGTTAAAAGAAAAGAAATTTCATTCTTGCTAGCAGTGCTATGGCCCAAAGGAGAAACAGCTGAGAAACTATTTAAAAGATGGAAATGTGTGTCTTGAAATTAGGTAATTCTAATATAGATAGCTTAATTTTTCACAATAGGCAGAAAAACAAAGCTATTATCATGCATTTTTAAAAGCATTTCAATTCGTTCTATAACTGGCATCAAGATCAATTAGAAGAAAAAGATTGGATAGGTGGAGATTTCAACTATTTCTTCTAAGAAGACCAGAGGGGGAGATACACCCTGCTTCTATTTTCCCCCCACTAACCCTATGGACTCTGATTATGGGATTCTTGGAGGCAAGTAGACTTCTTTGTCTGTTTTGCATTATCCTACTTCCTAAGATTGCCTCTCCCTATTTATCTAAAGCATGAGTGTCTAACCTGTTGGCTGCCTGAGAAGAAGAATAATTGTTTTGGGTCGCATATAAAATAGCCAATATAGGTAATGTATATGTAATATAATATAAGGCATATAAGTAACAAACTACCTTTTTTATATATCTTTTATTATCTTGTTGGGCTGCATTACTAGCTATCCAGGGCCGTGTGTGGCCCAAGGGCCACAGGTTGGACATGCCTGATCTACAGCACATTTCCTAGAAAAGACATTCCTGGAATAGCTTTCCGTCTGCTTCCCTTTCTGCCCAGGACCATGGCCAAGCATACCTTCTTCCAGTCAGACCCTCTAGTTATACCTCAAAGAAAGCTTAGATTTTGCACTGACTGAGAGAACACGCAGCCTGTGTGGAAATGTAACTTATTTTTGGACAATACCAGAACCCCCAATGTATTTCAGGAAAATTAATTCTTAAATTTCAATCGGAAAAGAAATGAGAGATGGAAGCAGAGCAACAACTAGTCCAGTCCAAAGGTGGACTGCATTTGGTTTTTTTAGGCTTCATTTTCCACCTGGAAATAAGGGCAGCTGTACGTAAATCTAGTACTTCATGTTGCGATTGGAGATGTATGTAAGTTTACTGATGCCACTTTTAAAAGAAGAAACAAATCATGACCAAAGACTGACACTGATGGATTGACTGATTGAAAGAAAAAATAAAGTGAAATTGTTGCTTAATAATCTTGTCATGAAAGAATTACAGAAAAGTATTCCTCATGTTCTATTTATTGAACTAATGGAATTATGCGCTGCTCAAAACTATGTGAATTGCAAGTGATGTCTTCAAATTGGAACAGTTTTATAGAATTGTGTTATATCAGCATTGGATGAATTTTGATAGCCATTATTATTTTAACTGAATTTGGAGTGAGCCATACATTCAAATAAATAAACACCTTGAATTATTCCAGTGCTTCATCATAATATTTTGTTCTTAAGATATATTTTATCTTTCATCCATCCATTTATTCATGTATGAATATGTTTCATGGGCTGGGAATGCATATGAATATTTTTTTGTTTGTTATACTGAACATGATATAAGTTTTCAAAATATAATAAACATTAGTGTCTATGTTTTCTGTATCAACAGTTATTTAATGTATATAATTTGAATTGCTTCCAGATATTATTTTTTTATTATAATATGCTATTTTAGAAGATTAAAAATAATGATTTATTTGGACTACCATTTTATTTTTATTTGCTTTCATTCATTTCTAGAACAAAAGGCAGCAGAAGAAATGGAAATTTGTAAGCCTTTTTTAAAATGTAATTAAAGAACAAACAGAAAATGTGAATGTGTTGCTTAGCACTCAAAGCAGTTGTATGCCATTGATTTGGGATTATGTCTATTATTAGAGTTCAGCTATAAAGCATATGTCTGAAGACTGTAAGTCAAAGTTTATGGTTATTGTTGGAAGCATCAGTGCTTTTGTTTTCCTAATCTGTCAGTTTTTAACTTTCTTTTTAACTACCTTTATCTCTAAAATTTAACTTTGTGGCTTGGGATATACAGAACTCCCTTCTAAGTAATTCAGGAAATCTCTAAACTCAGAGGTTTACCTAAAGATCCACACAGTTGCTTTGAATATCATTTAGGACAAAATATCATGGGAATCCTTTAGTTTTTGGTATTTCAAGTGCTTCTCCCTTGTTTGGACTTTTCTGGTATGGAACAATTAGGAACCAAATGCCAGTCTGAGAAGTCTAGTACAGTTCCATACTTCTTCAGTGGTTATGATTTCCATGAACAGAATTAGAAACTCAGAGGAAGCAGGCTTCCCCCTCCAGTTTTAGGTCACTGAGATCTGAGTGCTTTGCAAATAATATTAATAACTACAAGATCCACATATTCCTTGTGTAAATGCTGTTCACATGGGATGCACTTTAGAAAGAAGATGGGAATACAAGGAATGATTTCAGATTTGAGAATCTGAGTAAACCAATTTAAATCATAAATTAAAAAAGACATCTTTGAGATGTGTCAATGAGAGATAAAAATGCTGCTTTAAATACTAGAAAATGGAACATTTCATGAAAGGGCATTTGCTATATAAGCTGTCCAAACATACTGGAGTTAGTTAAAATTTGTATGACCTGCAAAAGATGTGGCACTGGGTTAAATGAAGCAGGGTTTGCAAGAGAAAGTACCATAAGAATTGGTGGAAATCTGTCTCTCCTGGTAAGCTAAGCCACACAGCAACATATGCAACCTGGCCTAGAGATTCACCATAATAGCTCGTCTTTGTTATCTACTGTATCTTGTTGAAGTCACAGGTATAGTCTATAGTTAGATTAGAAGCCCATGAAAGTTTATCTGAGCAGGAAACTATGCATTGCTTGGCATATCAGCTTCCACATGGGCCAAGTGTTCACCTGAAGCAATGTCAAAGGAGCTCAGAAACATTAATACCTGTTCAGAACTTATGCCCAAATTAACACGATCTTTTAAAATAATAAAAGGAAGCTCACAGGTGCAATTAGGCAGAAGTTCTGCTCATGAGATCACTGAAGTGTGATCATGTTGTTTTTTATTTTTGTTTTGTTTTAAGAATAAGAACCAGAGCAGTGACCAGTTTCTGTCATATAAGGGTTCTATCTAACAGATGAATTTAATAGCCTATTATGTTCTAGGTGAAAATCTCATTGTCCTCATGCAATACCATACACACACACACTACTGTGTAAAAGTTTTAGGCCACTACCCACTTTGTTGTTTTAACAAAGTTTTAATGATCATCCATAATTATTTTTTAGTCCCTGAATTAAGATTGAAACAGAAAATACAGAAAATTTGTACACAAAATTTCAAACTTGGATTCATCAATCCATAATATTCTTTTCCACTGATCCTCAATCTTTGTGAGCTTTAGCATATCTTAGCCTTTTCACCCTGTTCACTTTCTGCAAAAGTGGTTTCTTGCTGTTACCCTTCCACAAAGACCATTTCTGATCAAACTTCTTTGGACTATAGAAGGGTCAACTTGGCTTCCCAATAAGGCTGCCAGATGCTGAGCCAGGTCCTTGCTGGACTTCTTCTGGTCTCTCAGAGAAGAAACTCTGAAGAATTTCTCATCAGAATTTGTAAGTTTCCTTGGCCTTCCAATATTTTTTTTGTCTTTGATCTCTCCTGATTCCTCAAATGTCTTTATAACAGCTTGAATAGCACTTCTTGAATACCCAGTTTGTTAATAGATTTTCTTTTAAAAGTGGACTTGCTGGTATAAAACTATGATTTTATGTCTGTAATCTTTGGCATTTTGACTGGAATGATGTGATTGAAAATTGGTCTTATTAACAAACTTGCAATGAATTAAACTCATAAAATTGTATATACTGTATATAATGCTCAAGCATGTCTTGAACAGACCTGGTGCAGTAGAACTTTTTGAAGTCATTTTGGCATGACTTTTGGCCTTCCATAACGGCCTAAAAACATGGCTTTATGGGCTGGCCTGGAAGCCATGTTTCATATGGGAGTTGGCTATTAGACTGACAACTCCACCTCATTATGGTGGCCTACTAGTTAAGGCTCTGAGCTTGTCAGCTGGAAGGTCAGCAGCTTGGCAGTTCAAGACCCAAACTCCACTGCGTAATGGGATGAGCTCCATTACTTGACCCAGCTCCTGCCAATCTAGGAGCCCAAAAGTATGTAAAAACACAAATAGAGAAATAGGTACCACCTAATTCAGTGGGAAGGTAAAAATGTTCCTGTGCCTTGGCATATAGTTATGCTGGCCACATGACCATGGAAGCATGTTTGAACAACACTGGTTCTTAGACTATGAAATGGAGATGAGCACCATCCCCTAGGTTTGGACATGACTGAAAGAGAAAATCTTTACCTTTACCTTTACACAGGTGTTAGGAAAGACAGTACTTAGGTTTCCATTCCATTTAGATTTACAGGAGCCAGGTGCTTGCTGTTGCTTATATGTAAGGGGAGGTCACACTAACTACTTGCCACTTTAGCATATGGAAGCTGTTTTTTCTGCTTTTCCTGTTTTTAAATAGTGCATACAAATTTCCTGTATTTTCTGATTGTATTCTAATAAAGAGATTGAGACATAATTATATATTGTCATTAAAAAAAGGTAAAGGTTTCTCTGCCAGTCATGACCGACTCTAGGGTGTGGTGTTCAACTCTGTTTCCAAGCCGAAGACCCAATATGTCTGAAGATGCTTCCATGGTCATATGGCTGGCATGACTAGATGTCAAAAGTCACAGAAACTGTTACCTTTCCTGCTGAGTAGGCAGTACCTACTTATCTACTTGCATTTGCATGCTTTTGAATTGCTAGTTGGCAGAAGCTGAGATAGAACAACAGGAGCTCGCCTTGTTGCAGTGGTTCTTGAACTTGGGCTGTTGACCTTCCAGCTGACAAGTCACATGTCATTATATCCATATATGGTCATTATACCATATATATTCATTTTATGTATTCATACACACACACATATGTATATGGCATAAATATACCACACACACTCACATTACCATTTATATTCATTATAAATATTATACCCTTGCTAAAACAACAAATCTAATGGT
>JANHZU010007188.1:44895-60307 GCA_032468055.1 Acrochordus granulatus
AAGCTACTTGTAATTCCTTCCAATGTGAGAAGCTCCTCTTCTGGCATCCTGTCTTTTAGCCTTTTGTTGCTGTCCGTGGGGTTTTCTTTGCAGAGATACTGGAAAGAATTGCCATTTCCTTCTCCAGTGGAGTCCTGTAGCCCATTTTTCACTTGATGTCCAGGATCCCCAATAACATCTTGTACAGTCCTTATTAACCTGGGCAACAACTGAGCCGGTATGGATTTCTGTAATTTACTTTTCATATTTTTATAGGTGGGAAACACTCTTTGTTTGGCTCCTCTGATGAGATCTGTCCTGTATGGTTGAACCTCTGGCATAGCTCTCATCTTCTTCAGAGCACACAAGTTTTCTTTGCTGATCTGTTGCTTTCACTCTGATTTTTATCAGTCATAAGCCATTAGCTGGCATCATAAATATTAGATCATTGTGGGTCACTTGTGATAGGCATAATGCATGTTAGTCGAATTATTTCTAGAACTGAGGATGATTGTGGGGAATTGATGTGTGCTTTTATTTTTTCTTAAAATATTATAAATAGCAGTTCATATGCTTGCTGTTAAAAGATTTTAAAATGAACAAAATTAATTTAACAGCAGAATTGAAGAATAAGCAATGACTATATAATGGCTTTTTTGTTATTTCTCAAAGAAATAGATTTAGAATGGTTAATTTAATTTTTAACTTTTTTTTAGAGATGGTCAAGAGTTCCAACATTACACAATCATATACAAACTCCTTTTCTGTTTCCTGCTTATCATTGGCATCACTATCATCATCTATTCAAAATATATATTCCAGGATATGCATTTGTAAAGAGGAAAACAACAAAAATGTTTGAAAAGTATGAAAATAATGAAATCCTAACTGGAGATGAAGCAGAATATTCAAAGTCGTATCTAAAGCAAAGTTAGACAGTGGATATTTCCTTCTTCCATCTCCTATCCCCACTGTTATTTCCTTATTTTATTTTTATGCTTAATCATATTTTGCAGTTAGAAAAAAACTCGTTAGTTACATTTTTTTGGTTGGAGACAGAGATTTTATATTACATAATATTACTGTATGACACATTGTATTTTTTCTGCCCAACATAGCTGTTCAGGCCATATTTTGAAAGGTTTCTTCTTGTTTTCTGATTTTTTTTCTGAAAAATTACTTGGGAGAAAATAAAGAATCTCCAGTAATTTCTCACAACTCCATCTTATAATAGGTGGAAACTGAATGATTGTGGGTTGGCCTCAGTTACATGATGCTTTGGTGAGGGGGTGTTTTTTTTTAAAAAAATCTGGCTTTATACCTATATTGGCCACTCAGAGTAAGAATTCATGAATTGGTGATCATAAAAATTGCTACTAAAATAAAATTCAACCCTGAAATAAATGTATATAGTATGTACAAATGCAAGTGTTCTATTCTGATAAGCATACAGAAAACTATGTATATTTCAGAAAGGACTTTCTATACACACATGCATGCACATTTTAGTTGTGCTGATAGTGGTCTATAAGTATAGATAGAGCACCTAGAGTATAGATACTCAATGGATATATACAATATGTGACATAAATTATACATATGTACATGTATGTATGAATGTGTGTGCCATAAAGTTTGAAGAAATAAGAAAAGTATGAAAGTTTTCAATCTTCTAAACTGAGTTTTGTTACTTTCCAATATTATTTTCAACTTCCTGTTCAGTTTCAAGCAGCTTTTCAACAAGAGTCTGCAAGCCTAAAATCAATATGTTCATCAGAATATTTACTTTCTGAAAGGTTTTCCTGAATACTTTACTCATCATTGTTTTGATGCATGTCAAAATTTTGCTGATCAGTTATTTTCATGTTGCTTTCCTAGCAGATGACAAAGACATTATTAGAGACACAATGCATTAAGTTGTGCTGCTTGTTGGTCAGGTCTATATCTAGTTCTTAGAAGCACAGAGATGCAGAATTCAGAAAAACAGAGAAAATAGTGGCCATTCTGCGATTGTAACAATGAAAATGTTGGAAACATGTCCTATATATCTTGTCCATGAAGAAAATTATATGCGACAAATGAACCAACTCTCGGCATTAACTAAAAATGGATATGTATGTTTGGATGTATATATACAATACATCTCTCAATTTGCATGTCAGAAGGCACAAGAAGTATCTGTGAATGCACTAATCGATATTAAAACGAATGTTAAACTCCATTCCATTTGCATACATGATAGTCACAGACCAGTGAAGAATTTGTGTAGCTCCCAAGTGTGGAAAAATCTCAGAATATTGCATGGATGGCCATTATCTATTGTTAGATGAGAAAACTGAATAAATTCCTCTTCCTCCCAAAGCCAAGCTACAATATGGCCAATAAAGACCTTTATGAACAATATTTGAACAATATTTGAACAATTACCATTTCCTCAACCAAACTTTAAAAAAATATAGATGAAAAGGGAAATTAAAAAAATATAGATGAAAAGGGAAGCCTATGAATTCCTGATAGAGATGTTTTTTGTTGATACAGTGGAAGTGAATGAATACAAATGGTTTCTGTATACAGTAAAACAGGCCTCATAGTACCTGGTGGAACTGAATTAATTTGAGGGCAATTTTTCACTTAGAAGATATGAACATTCCAGTGCTGATATTAGTTTTGGTATAATACCTGCAGCTATGCTTTATAGGTTTTGCTAGGCACACAGTATTAAGTGGTGATCATTAAATGATCATTTACATGGAAACAAGTGGAACAAACAAATGGGACATACAGTTCATTGTTTCTCTTTGCAAATCAGGAACTGGTGAGAAATTCACTTTTATGTATTCTTTCATTTTAAAAACATGACAAAAAAATTAGAATCTCATCTATATCCCACAGTTATTGTAAACACAAATTTATTTTCTTTATTTTAACCACCTAAATAGAAGTTTGTGCACTGGAGACATTTCCAAATGACATTTCCAAACAACATCATTATTCATTTCAATGATTTTTACATTATTTGTGAAAATACTTTAGCCTGCAAAAACAACCCTGATTTAAAAGCTAAGTAAAGCTATGTTTAGATTCCAGAAATCCCATTTATCAAATTTGGTTTGCTTTAAGTTTCTGATCCTATTCCTTTAGCTTATAATTTACTGAAATACCTATCTTTCATATCTGCTTGCAATTTATTACTTTTTATAACACAAAGTTCACTCATCATGGTGGAGTGTTATTAAGAAACTTATCACACCCTTAGTTTCAAAGGCAATTTAGTCTAGAGGAGAATATTCCCTTTTTAATTAATCATCATTTGTACCAAGAGGGAATTCAGATGGTGAGTTATTAAAACTATGTAGCCAAAATGGGATACTGAAAACAAGGCAGTGGGAGCAAGTTTCATGTTTGCAAGATTAAAACATCTCTAGGATTGAATAACTCCTAAGCACTAGAGACGTTCCATGACCATTGTGGGTGCTGGTTGAGATCAAAAAGCAAACAATGAAATCAAAACACGGGGGTGGGCGCCTTGGAGTTATGATCACTAATACAGTACTTCTCATTTCAATACAGTACTTTGCTGCATATCTCATTTGTCTGTTTCATAGTTATTGCTGTTCATTCGGCAAAGTATGTAACCTAGAGTTCTAAAAACGGAAAGCATTGCTTTCCTTCCAATCTTCTTCCACTTCTTCCTATATTTTGAATAGTTTCCCCATAATGGTGAGACAAACAAACAAAACCAAGTCCAGACTGGTAAAAGGATCTGGTTTCGCAAATTGCCCAGCAAAGCAAACTGGGTCCTCCTGCAGTGATGACATAAAGTCATGAGCTATAGCAACCAAGGACCTTCTTTACAGCATTAGAAAATTTTGCTCAGAGAGACCCGAGCTCTCCGTATTAAGAGATCAGGCTACTTTCTAAGCCTGTTAGAGCTTTGACAGTGAATTGCTCGGCACCTAGATAAATTTTTGTCACCGTCACTGAGAGAGAGTTGTCACAGTCTAGCAGAAGACTGTTCATCATTCATGTGGTCTTTTCTATTACACATGCTCAGAGTGAGCTGACCACTATTAGTAAGTTTAATTTAATTTCCCCACCAGTGTCATGGGTTATTTTTTCCATTAGTTGAGAGATTTAATTTACCAGGTAAGCTCCATTGCTTGTGCGGAGGAATTTCTGAAGATCCAAAGAACGTTACACAGCTTATCATCTTGATCATTTTTAGGCCTGTGGTTTAAAAACTACTGAGATTCATTATACATTCTGAAGTTAATGTTTTTCTAGCAGTCATTATTTTCCCTGTTGCAAATGAATTGATTAAAACATGCTTCAGATGCAGTTTCACTAGTAAAAAAAGAAACAGTTGTGTTGATGTTACATGCATATAGATATTTAGCTGGGTATCTAAACACGGGGAAAAGTTTCTTGGCCATTTAAATCAAGCTTGGTTCTATGGATTGATGTTGGGGCAAGCACAAAACAGATGATAGGCCCAAACTGGAGATAATACCGCAAAATCCAATTGAGTCCAATATTTTATTTGCTTACAACTAATAGACATAATCTTATCAAACTAAAGCTATAATTTTCTAACCTACTAGATAAATCCTGAGAGATTCTAGGGTATGCTACCCTGAACCTCTTCCCCTCTCCCCATCCATCTGCATAGTCTCTTAATCTGGGCCTTTCTCTGGGCAAACTCAGTATTGCCAAAACTCTCCCCCATTGCTCCTGGAGGTACATGCTCCATCACAAAGATTTTTACAGCAGCATCCTTTGTAGGACAAATCTGCCCTGAAAGTTGGCTGGCTTGCAGGGACCCAATCTAAGCAGCATTATTCATAATGAACATAAAGCTATTAGCAGTGTCCTGTCCCAAGCCAAACACAATGCAAGAGAGGTGGTTGCAAACTACTGTTGATTTAATTTGCTTCTCTCATTTGTGTCCTCATCCTTCTCTTGTTTGTTCTGAAATAAGCTCTAGGTAATAGCTCTTATTTTGTTCAACTTGTCTAGCCTTAGAATCCTATATTAGTACACTGAGAGGTAAATCCCAGATTCCAGTGAGATTTTCCTCAGCTAAATTGACAAAGGATCATGACCTAAATTTCCAACAGTTTAATAAGCCTCATAATTGAGTGCAGGCTTGAAGCAGAGTTCTCTGACATTTTCACTTGCTATACCACTGACTCTCCCTATACTAACTATTTGTGTTTTTTTGGTACTGCAGTAGCTTATATAGTTGGGTCATTAGTTAACTGATTGAGTAACTGAAGCTGATGAATTTTAATCATTTAAAAGCTTGATACTATAGAACTTCATTTCAGTCCTGGGACTTCCTTTCATCTACTGTCCCACAGTGGAAACATAAACTCTTGTTTCTCCTGTCTTTATATCTGAAAGACAATTGTGATGATGCATTAATGAAAGTCTCGGCTATATACTCAGGCTTGGACCCCTGAGGACATGAAGGGACTCAGCTTCTAGCTATGAGCACTGGTTTTCTTGGCTGCTGTGTATTTTAATTTTTGTATATGCATTTGTTTTATTTTTATTATTGTTTGCCACCTAGAATCATTGAGAGGGGCAGTGATATAAATTGATTAAATAAGGATTAAATAGCTAGTCCATTAAATTGAGATGTCACTCTTACACTTTTTGTGTGATAATGCAATATGGTTGAATACAGCATTCTGCACCAATTAAAGATTTAGAAACAGTCCAGTCTAGATGTAGCCTTTATGAGAACCAAAAGCTTAATTTTTCCCTTATCACTACATTTCCAAGATTGGTGTGCTGAATTCTGTGTTAACTTCTTTTATCGGATAAGAACATTTTTGTTACATGCAATGTTGTCAAGGTTTGCATGACAGCAGTTAACATTGCAAACAACTGAATTAATTCACATGGCTAGCATTCTCTTAGGCATTTTAGGCAATGTTCATATTATTGGTATCTAAATGTACCTTTATTTTTATTTTGGGTTCATTTCTTTGTTTCTGATCTCTGATTATAATACAACTTATCAATGTTAAGACATGGCAGCACCAGGACCATATCTGATCTCATCCGAAAAAAATTAAATTGGCATGTTCCCTTGAGCATGACAAAGGTTGTATTAAGGTTTTTCTCAAAGTATTAATTGTTATGTTTTAATAATAATAATAATTTAGAAAATAATAATTAAAGCTCCCTTTGTAGATGCCACTAGAGCATGGAAGGAAAATTCTCAAGGGGGATGATCTGAGTTTTCCTTCCTTATGAATTGTTCTGTGGGACTTTAAGAGAACAAAGAACTAGACCTGTAGTGCAGGGAGATGAAATATCAGTGCTGAAGGAACAGGATATGGGTGCTGGTGGAAGACAGAAAGGAGAGCTAAAGTAACCATTTGTACATGGAAGAGGTAAGACCAAATTGATGAAGTGAGTAAAGGGACACAGAGGCTTCTGCAGATGTGAAAGGAATAGTGGAGCCTTTGGAAGCCTTGCAAGTCTTCCAAAGATGCAGACCAGCTACAACCAGCAACACATAACTGTTTTCTTCCTTCTACAAACTGATAAGGACTGAGAGTCAGAGAAACAACTCAGTAAAAGGAAGAAATTACAAGGCTGCTTCAGACTTCAGCAGCACCTCCTGAAGTATGAGGATGGAATATAGCGTAAAGGATCACACAGGGCTAAATGTAGTGTAAAAGGACATCAAGTCCTAAATCAAAAGGAATAAAATCCCCAGTTCTTAAAGGAGAGGACTCAGGGAAAGAACTGTGGCAATACTAGTTTATTGTTGGAAGAGGTGCAGTTAAATTACAAAGAAAAAGGGCAACCTGTATGTTTGTTAAATATTGCCACTTTTTGCTTATTACTACACCATTATCATACATATAGCACAAATGAATTGTATATATGAGGTTTAATACAGTATGTAAAGTATATGTTTTGTACAATAAACAAACATTGTGTCAATCTCAAAGGGATATTGACCTGCATAGAAGAACAACAAAGATGATAAAGTGCCTGGAGGTTAAATCATATGAAGAAAAATTAAAGAAACTAGGCATGTGTAGCCTAACAAAGAGAAGACTGAGGGGAGACATGATAGCAGTCTTCCACTATTTAAAATACTGCCACAGGACATAGATTTATTCTTTATAGCAACCGAGGGCAGGACAACAAGCAATGGATGGGAAGCTCAACACAGGGAGATCCAACCTAGAAATTAAGAAGATTTCCTGATAGAACTATTAAGCAGTGGAATAAATACCTCCTGGAGTTGTGGGTGCTCCATTGCTGGAAGTTTTCAAGAAAAATTTGGTCAACCATCCAGGGTAGTATAAGGACTCCTGCCTTGGGCTGGGGAATGGACTAGAAAATCTCCAAGGTCCCTTCCAGCCTCATAATTCTATGATTCTTGGTCTGCGGCTTATACCATAACTTAACTGGAACCCACTTACATGGAATTTCTAAAGCTGAGTTCCTGTGTTTTTTTAACCTGCAAACCATAAGTTTGGGGAACATCTTTTGTGTAGGATGATTTTATGTTCAACTTTACTTAAAGTTTAAAAATTTTTTTAAAAAGGAGAATGGTATTGTATGGGGCAGGAGAGGAGAAAGGAATTTTCTGGCCACTTGCATCAGCCCATGCCAGTGACATCACCCTTTTCCCCACTGTGCCACTGCCTTTCATCTTCCCCAGAGTGATGCCAATTGTTAGAAAGAACTTCTCTCTTTCCAGTCACAGAAAACTGAATCATTCACAGGGCCTTCTGTCAAAGGAAGAAGAGAGCTGGATTATATTATCATGTATCCTCCATGAACCTTACAGCCAAAGTTTTTGATGACCAGAATCTTTTTGTATTTCAAATTCAAATAAAAATTGTGCCTGTGTCTGCAGCAACCTGGTAGATGTTACTTCTGGAACATCTGGATTCCATATGCAGCCATGTATATCCATAAGTCAGAGAGGCACAGCTTGGAGATCATAGGGTCATGTGCTGAAGTTTAAAGCCTGATCAAACTGAAAGAACCTGTCCAAGAGTTGATACTGAATTCTAACTTCTCATATGTCCAAGGAGTGCAGTTATGCTAAAGTTAATTTGTATATCTCAATTTATAGCAAGTTAACTACATTTATATTTGTCTTAAATGGATTTCACTTTGTTTTTATCTCCTACTTTTTTGTCCTAGCTTATCTGCTTTGTTGGAGTATGGTTGCCAGCATGCTATTCAAAGGTCAAATATAGCTTTCAGCCCAAAAATGTTTTGATCCCTGTCAGTTTAAAGGAAAGACGGAGCACCCAGCTGGGCAGAACTTTTTACAGTTTTCAAAAAAATCAGAGTAGACATCATTGTTGAATTGCTGTGATGGTACTTCTACATCAGTCTTTCTTAACCTTGGCAACTTGAGGCTGTGGGATTCTGGGAGTGAAGTTCACCCCTCTTAAAATTGCCAAAGATCTTACTGTTATTATAATCCAGCTGCCTTTTATGGCTAAGGCAGGATTAGAAATCATGGAGTCTTGATTTTTAGCCTGATGTTTTAACCACTAGTTGAAACTGGCTCACATTATAAATGGAAGGTTCATTGATAATCTTTTATTCTTACTTTTAACTGTTTGTCATTCAGTTTTAATTTTGTTTTAACTGTATCTTTAAGATGATTTTATGACTTTATCTGTAATCTACTCAGGATCACTTAGGTAGTGAGATGAGTAGTGCCAAAATTTGTAAATAAATGATAAAGTAATCAGAGATAACCACATTAAAGGATGCAGACTGTACCCGGGACTTTCTCAATACCTTGGGCACAAGAGCAGCTCAGAAGATTAGATTAATATGTTAAATATGATGTCTTGAATTAATTTTGTACTGCAGAGTGGAACAGAAAGTGTTCATTTCAGTATATCCAAAATATATCAGTGGTATTATTAAAAAACTAAAGAGGAAATATTTGAAATTCTTGAAATAATAATCCTTCTGGCATCCAGATTTATAGTAAATTTCCTATTTTACAATGCTTTATTATAAAATGGAGTTCAATATTGGAGAGGAATAGGACATAAGGTTCACACTATGCACTAAACCTAGGTTAACAAAATAGTAGTGTGTTCACATAACTCACTATACCAAAACAAACTTTTAAAAGTTTAATGTGCTGGCTCTGTCCATGCAACATGCTGGGCTGCCATGTCTTGCTTAATCAAAACTACCTAGCCCCGTTTTAGCTTAGCCTAGCATCTTCTGCAGATCCAGCCACTGAACTGGAAGGAGTCTTTTCCTCTCCTTACAGTGCAAAATCAATTGCTAAAGTACTCCAAAGAGATACCCAAAAGCTCCACTTTCCCCTAAGTAACTGGTTTCATTTTTGAAATGCTTACTCTGTTCTACTTATTCTTCTATCAGTAAATTTATCCCAATGTTCAGCTGCAATTTATTGCCTTGTAATATAAAGCCATAAAATCTATTCCTGCTCTTAGGGCAGCACAGGAAAGCCTTTGTTACTGTCAATAGAGCAAAATGAGATAACTTAGAACAGGATTAACTATGGATCTATAACTGTTAACAACAGCAGCAAAGCAGCCATTCTAATCTTTTACCTTGATTTTGTCAAAAGAAAATTTCTTTCTTTCTTGCCACTGTCCTTCTCAGCTCTGACTTTTTACAGTTCTACTTAAACTACTTAAATTAAGTACTTCCATGAATTTCGGTGCACAAGGTTTACAGCTATTCTCAACTTTGGGTTCTAGATGTTGTGAAATACTTCTTGTATGATCTGTTATCATATTGGTGGGTATGTTGAGAGTTGCAGATCAGGTACCATTGATCTAGGACATTGAACAACCTCCTTCTAACAGCATCTATTCAAACCGCTCCACAATTCACAATCCATCTTTCAATGTGCTGAACCATTTTCCCATCTTGGAAATCCTTCCTTCCTTTCACTTAATAATATGATGGTATACACCAGACTGTTAGTTTCTGAATACTCTCCAGAGGTTGTTGAATAATGTTCTTCTTAGAACTATGAATTCCTAAACATGTGGGGCATCAAAACCATTTAAAATGGTAACAATCAGGGTTGATTTCCTAGAGGATTTAGTTCCTAACCCATTCTGATCAACTTTCATCTATAAAACTTTCAGGCATGGAATAGAGTTAAAAGATATTGCTAAACTGTTAAACTTAGCAGATTAGTTTGGTCCCCAGGAGTCTTGTCTATGTTTCACTGAATGCCTAAAGGAAGAATGAGATATAAGTGAAAGAAAACAAAACATATTTCCCAATAGTTCCCTTCAGTTTGACAGAATTTACTGGAATTGTTCATCCCATGTTTTCAGTGTTTTTCAGTAGAGAACAAATCAAAGTGTTATAATAGAATCCACTGTTGCTTTCTTGAATAGGTTTTAAAAATAAATGAATGTCTGAATATTGATTTGTGATTTGCACCTCAGCCAAATTAAACCAGCAAGTACAATTAAATAGTAATAGCTTTATTGTATTGTTTAACACATTTGGAACTGTCCATTCATACTATTATTTTTATTCCTAAAATGTAAAAAGATAGCAAATATAATTATCATATAATTTAGCTTTTGTGCAGGAATTCTTACAAAAATATATTCTACCACAGTGAATGCTATCCATTATCTCCATATGGATGTCTAACAAGACCAAATTAAGCATACTTCACCAATAGGTTTTCTTTTTAAATTCTGAATCCAGTTATTAAAAGGAGCTTTTTAATAACACACATATCACTTGGCGACTTACTATGTAAGTGCAGAAAAACACATGTGCTTTTCCCTTGAGAATTTCATCAGTCTTCTTGGATGAAATTTAGTTATTAAAAGATCACTATTCCTAAACCTATAGAAACTTTTATTTTGATCACATTGAGATCACTATTCCTAAACCAATAGAAACTTGTGGCTGAGGTAGTACAATTTTAAGCACGACTGTGATGTAAACCCAAGCTTCTTACTCTAAGGCAAGCATGTCCAACCTTGGCAACTTTAAGAAGTAATGGACTTCAACTCCCAGAATTCTTCAGCTATCTGGCTAAGGAATTCTGGGAGTTGAAGTCCACATATCTTAAATTTGCCAAGGTTGAATACCCCTGCTCTAATGCATAATATTTTTCTAAATTATATGTCAAGAGCAGGGAGTTTACCTTGAACCACTCTTTAAAGTTATCAGTTCATATTTCTAAGAAGAGAAGTCCTTCTCTTTGTATTCTACAGGACAAGAATCATAACTTTGAGTAAAAGATAATATGTCCAGACGTAAAGATTTTGCATAGGATATTGTGCAAAAGTTGACATCTACACAAGCAAGACCCCTATTTGTGCAATTACCAGTGTGAAACTTCTCATCCTACAGTACATATATAAAATTATATTTAGGATGTCCTAAAGTGGAAGGTTGAACAATGCCATAGAATGGGGATTACTAGAACTGCTCATTGGTGACTATGGATACTTTTTGAATAGAGCTAAATGAAAAAAAGGGTGGTGGTGGCAGAATAGTTGGGGGAACTGGGAAATATAATACCATCCAATTTAGCCTTGCTGATATTCATTGTATAACAGATTATAAGCATGAGATGAAGGAGAAGAAAAAGGAGGAGGAGATGATAGATAATGTTGAAGAAGAAATCTCACAAATCTCCTATAAGAGTTATAGGGGGAAACCACACTAGGCAACGGAAAAATCTTGTTCAATTACATGAGAAGACTTGCTGAAATCACTAAATCCAACTTGAAGATCAAATTGTCTTAACTGATTCTTATTCCTTATATTTTGTGTTCCTCCTGGGGTTGGAGGAAAAAAAATGGTCAAAAATACTTTCTAATATAACACTCCTTTGCTGATAATGCCAAGTGTTTCTTTTAAACTATTTTTACTGTATCCTATTATGATAAAATTGTAGCTTGAAAATTGACATAGTGAATGGAAAAAAAAGCAATACCTTGGCTAGGGCATTTGTCTCCCAAATATCTTACAATATTCAAGATTCAATTTAGTTATTATTCAGAAAAGTGCATGGTTACAACAATTTTTTTTAATCTCAGGATCAACAATGTAATCTGAATGTAATGCAGAAAAAAGACTAAAAAAGAATCTTATGAAAACAAGTTATAACGGTTAGGGAAAATGAATTATAACCAGATTTTATTGGAATCAGAATAAAAGTGTTATCATTTGTAGACCCATAAGTGAAGAACCCTACAAATAAGAATTGACTAAATTCTATTTCAGAAACAATGTTTAGGAGAAAATACATTTTTATTACAACTGTATGTGATTCATTATTGAAAAATGACCATCTAATTTTAATTTCAATAACTCTGTCTCTCTCTTCCCAGTGAGTAGGTCCAGGGTTGCAACTGTATGAAAAGAAATGAGGTAAAACTTTCCCCTGCCAGTTGTGGCTGACTCTGGGGGTCAGCCGGTTGTGGCTGACTCTGGGGGTCAGTGCTTATCAATATTTCCTAGCTAAAAGGCAAACATTGCCTAAAGATTGCTTGCTTCTGTGATCATGTGGCCAGCATGACTATACACCAAAGTGCACAGGCACTGTTACCGTCCGACTGAAGGTGGTACCTATTTATCTACTTGCATTTTTACATGCTTTTGAACTGCTAGGTTGGCAGGAGCTGGGCAGACAACAGAAGCTCACCCTGTTATGAGGTGGCTCTCGGGTCTCAAGCTCGAGCTGCTGACCTTCCAGATGACAAGCCCATCATCTTAACCACTCACATTTGAAAGGAAGAGCTCCTTTAATTCATAGAACTGGGACCCACCAGAAGTTTGCTGATGCTTGAAGGAAACTGAATATTATTACTCTGATTTTCCTTTGTCGTTACAGTGTCCAGTGGAACACACTGTTTGACACTGCAAGGGGAAAGTGAAAGTAGGTTATGCAAGGTTATGCAACCAATGGAAAGCAAAACAGACAAAAGATTCAATATCTTCATAATTTTCAGAATACTTTCAGAACCAGTTTGGTGTAGAGATGCTGGCCTAGAAACCAGGAGATGGTGAGTTCTAGTCCTGCCTTAGACATTAAAGCTGGCTGGGTGATTGTTGGGCCCTCTCAGCCCAATCCACCTCACAAGGTTGTTATGGGAAAAATAAAAGACAGAAGGAATATTAGGTTTGTTCACTGCCTTGAGTTATCTATGAAGTAATGAAGGCACGATAAAAATCAAATAGATAGACAGATTTCTTTATTGCTACGATAAAGGAAAAGCTTTTTATCAAGAAAGATCACACAACACTTGGCTCAAGGCCTTTGTTCAGTAGATGGGATGGGAGGCAGAACCCACTGCTGCAGGAGAAGTGGGATGATAAAACTTGAACCATCAGATATTAAAAGTCTAATCTTTCCATAAGGATAACTATTGGAGTCTGTTAGATGCTAAAGGTTTTATCAAAGCAGAGCTTTGGTAGAAGTTGTTCCTTGCACTTCCAAAAGCTTTCACTCAATTATTACAATTGGACCCTTGGCTTAATTCAGTCACTTTCATACAATCAGAGGATATATTAAGAATGCTCATGGGAATGGAGAGTAACACCTTCTCTTATCCATTCAGCTGAACAGTTGCAAATTGTGTAGTACTAACTTCTTCCACAATTATATGCATGGTCAGTTATGTGTAATATAATCTCTATTCTTGTGGCATGCATTTACTGTAGGACTTAGGATGGATGCTCAGTCAAAGTTCTCTGACTTCAAATGGTAGGCATGATAAAGCAAATGAAACTCTGTCCCTTTAATGTGCCTGTGATGGATGTGACACAAATTAAAAAAGGGAGTGGCTTTGATTGCTTCTCCCAGTTTGAAGCCAGTGACCATTGCTATGGATTCCTCCAGTTCTCATGATTCTGGTTCCTTCCAGTTGGTTTCAGTATATATGGCAAGTGAATAAAATGTACAAACATTTTTGGAAGGAAAAATGAAGTTTCCAAATTTAGGCAAGGGTGATAACATCGGCATTGGCTGTCTTTATTTAGAATTCATACAATCCAATGTATTCTAAGAAGCTTTTTAAAAGCATAAACTTCTGAGCTGGCATTTTAAAAATTCAGTATTAGATCATGATGCCAGGTAGCTTTTATGATGCTCATTATTAAATCTTAATAATAGAAAAGAGCCTACATTGTAATCAGGGCATGCAATTAAGTGAGAATATCATTTTAAATGTTGATTGTAATTGCAGGGTTTTCAAATCCCTTTTCAGATACCAAGGTTTTCAGATGTAAGTAGAATATAAGGATGTGGAATCCGGCATGTTTTAGCATGTACCTTGCAAGTCAGTCATTAAGTGCTGTCTAATGAATCTGAATGCACAGTAGGAATCGAAAATATTTTTTGGCTGATAAAAATATGTATGATAATCTGATACAAATGGAAAACTTGAAATATTTTGCTAAGTGTAAAATGTCATCAATGAAATACACCCTAAATTACTCAGTGTAAATCAAATATTATCAAAATAAACTTTCAGATTAATAGAAGGAAAGAAGGAATTTTGGATCTGTCTCTAAGATAAAGTCCTCTGTTATGGTCTATCACTCAGTCAGCTGAGACTGGATTTGGCATTTTTCTCCACCTATTGAGTCCTTCCCAAGGACCTGGGATAGGCAGATGCTCTTCTTTGATGTTGTTAAAGGTATCATCACAGGAATTAAGCTCTTCCAACTAATGCTACCTTTTGCAATTGACTGATTGAATTTGTCAATGCTGATGGTGTTTAACTGGTGCTCCAGTTGTTTTGGGATTGCACCTAAGGCTCCAATTCCTATTGGTACCACCTTTGCTTTCTGTTGCCACATTGTTTTATGTCTATGTGCAGGTCATTGTATTTGATGATTTTTTTCCAGTTCTTTCTCTTCTCTTCTGCTGTCTTCAGGTACTGCCACATCCACTAACCAGACTTTTTTGTCTTTCTTATTGACAATTGTTAAATATGGAGTGTTATGTAATAGGTGCCTGGCTGTTTGAAATGTCCTCTGTTATTAATATTGATTTTATGTGTTTGATTTTTAATATGTGTTATCACAAAATCAGTGAACTAATTTTTTATTTTTCATAATTGAATCTTAATTAATAGAAGAAGTATGGGATAATCTATATTTACAAAATCTATGCTTGGGTTACAATAGTTTGTGAAAGAAAAGAAATACATATATATTAAGCTATCCTTTATATGGATCAGAAGAGCTCAATTGAATTGTACTTTGTTGTAGTTCCAAAAGACAAGAAAAAGTTCCTCTTCTTCATTTATCCATCTCTTAACAGCATTTGGCTTTAGACGATTATACATTGGCTCAAGAATCTTACTAATATATGATTTAACCGGTCCCATCACTTCCTGGCAAATAGAAGGGGAAGAAATGGAAGCAGTGGCAGATTTCACCTTCTTAGGCTCCA
>JANHZU010007189.1:0-15404 GCA_032468055.1 Acrochordus granulatus
CTCCCACCCTCCCCCATGGCTGGCTGGGGAATTCTGGGAGCTGAAGTCCACCCATCTTAAAGTTGCTAAGGTTGAGAAACCCTGATTTAGACAACGAATTGGGGCTGTTATTCCGATTATAGGTAGTCCTTGACTTAGCAACCGTTTATTTAGTGACTGTCCAAAGTTATGACAGTGCTAAACAAAGCGACTGCAACCAGTACTCATGCTTAACAATGATCCCAGCATCCCTGCAGTCATGCGATCAGAACTTGGGTGTTGTGACAATACCTGCATTGTGACAGCCTGTATGTATGAGAGCTGCAGTGTCCCAAGGTCACGGGTTTGCCATTTGTGACCTATCCAGCCAGCTTCTGACGAGCAGAATCAATGAGGGAAGCTGGACTCACTTAGCAACCACGTGACTCACTTAATGAACACATCGCAGTGACGGAATTGTGATCGGAAGTGGAGGACCCCCTATGTCTAGCAAGTCACTTGGCGGTACAGCGGTGACTGGGTCTGCGAATCCAGACGTGCCCCTCTTTCTGCAGACCGCCTGAATAGATGGGTGCGGTTGTGCGTGCGCTGGGGAGCCGCCCGGTTCCTTGTGGGAGGGGTCCGTGCCCTTTGTGACCGGGAATGTGTCCCGGGGACCTCCCCTGCGCTGGGCGGGAGTGGCGGATTGAAGCACAAGCTTCCCGTAGCAGCGTATCCTCCTTTGGCTTCGGAAGGTCATGCCTCCCTTGAGACCGGCTCAGCCCCGGTGCCTTGGCAGCCGTGCAGGCGCGATCTGCGGTTGCCTTCTTAGAGTCACGAGCCTGGAAGGGCCCTGGGGGTCTTCGAGTCCAGCCTAGGCTCTAGCGTGTTGCAGCGTCTCCCACCCACCGGTGACGAGGGCCGGTCCCGCTTGGCAAGTCTCGCCAGGCTGCCGTTCCGTGCCTCCGCCTGTTGGCTTGCGCCAATCCCTCCTCCGGCTTTGACAGTTCCCAAGTACAGGTCGTCCTCGACTTATGACCACAATTAGGACCAGACTTACAATTGCTAAGCAAGGCCATTATTGAGTGAGCCGTGCCCAATCTTACAACCTTTTTGCCACAGTTGTTAAGCGAACCTCATTGTCATTAAGAGAATCTGCCTTCCCCCATTGTCTTTGCTTGTCGGAAGCCAGCCGGGAAAGTAGCAAATGTAACCCCGGGACGCTACAACCTGCCAGTTGCCAAGCTCCTGAATTTTGATCACGTCACCGCGAGGATGCTGTGACGGTCGCAAGTGCGAGGACCGGTCGTAAGTCACTTTTGTCAGTGCCAGTGTAACTTTGAACGTACCCCCGACCCTTGACTCATCTAGTGTAGCAGTCTGTTCTCGCCACCAGTCTCTCCTCACTCAACCAACTGCCCAAGGAAGCCCACCAACCTGCCAGAAGATGACCTCCAGAGGCAGTCCCACCCCCGTCGGGACGAATAGCCCTCCATTTCCAGGACTTCCAAGAACGGAAATGGAAACCAGCCAGACCTGTAACCAACCCACATTTCGTGGCAGTGGGTGATGAAAGTGACCCTCCTCCCTTCGACCTTGAGCTCTTCCCTTGTCTCTCTCCCAGCCGCACGTCCACAAACTAAGCCCACCCGAATCCTCAGAGCAAGCCTCATCGTCCTGGGGGCTCTTCTCCCCGCCTGTTTAGGGGGCTCCTGGTTTCAGAAGGCAGATCCGTGCTCTGCATTGCACCCACCCACCAGCCTGGAAGGAAACCGGAAGCAGTCTGGGGTCCGCTCCAGAACTCAAGTGGCAGAAGATGACCCGAAGCAGGGAAATTCTCCTTGTCACATCTGGGCATTCAGCAATGTTGAATTTTGGGACAGGGAGAGGGCGCACTTTGGGGCGCAAGAAAGGATCGGCATCGAGGGGAGACCCCTTCAGGCCAGCTTTCTGCACGCGTTCCCAATCCTCCCCGCTCCCCAAATGATATAAAAAGAAACACAGGCAGGCTATTTGACTCCTTTAAATAATATCCGGAAGGGAAATTATAAACGGCTCTCTGGTGACCTTGCAGCCAGGAGGGAAAAAAATTACATCTTTGGGTTTTCTTTAAAAAAGCTAAAATAGCATGGGTTTTTCTTTTTTTCTTTTTTGCCTAAGTTAAGAGATGAAAAACTCAGAGGAAAGAGGAGGTTGAGGGACATTATGAATAAATTATGCATCGAAAAAGGTCGAAACCAGCAATCGTGGTTGATGGATGCCAATAAACAAAATTCTGATTTAGCCCAACATTGAAGTCGAAAGAAGGGGAAGATAACGTCCTTTAGTCGTGCGATTCATCTCCTCCATTCTGATGGAGGAAAGCTCGGGAGGTTTTTACCTGCCCAGCATCAGGTTGTCAACTGGGGATTGACAAAAAAGTCAAGCGATGGCACGACACGCAAGCAAAGCCCCGTTCGTGGGCTCCTTGGTGCTCTCTGCGTTTAGTTGTTTTCTTGCAGACATTTCATGACCCAACTGGGTAACATCATCAGTGCTAGGAGGGAGTGAGGGGTTTGCTCTCTGTTTAAATGCAAGCGGCTTGCCCTGTTGGTGTTGGTGGGAATGTGCTCTTTTGGGGGGGGTTCCTTGATTAGGCTGTGTTCGATGTTGGGTTGTTTGTCTGAGTTGCTAGTTCCTTGATCGGGATGTTGTTTATGGCTTGGTTGCGGATCTCGTGTTAATCTTGGTGTTAATCTCTGCTTCTCTGGGTGTTGATTGCTGGTGAGGAGGTGATTGCCTCTTTTGAATACTATTTAAACACAAACCATGTAAATCCCATTTCGATCCACGCCGGCTGGGGAATTCTGCGAGTTGAAGTCCACCCCTCTTGAAGTTGCCGCGCTTGAGAAACCCGACACTGCCCTGTGATTTGGCTGAGGATTGGCTGTTTCTGTGCCATTATTGGGGAGAAAACAGTTCAGACATAGATCCTTTGCAGGGGAAAAAAACGTGTTCAGGGACTTTTTCCCAGGGCTGATTCGGTTTTACGTCCCAGAGCGTGATCCTCAGCTATATGTGGAAGCAGTTGCAAAGCCGCGCGGGTTCTGCAGAAAGCAGGGACCATCTGCAGCTCAGCGCACCATGACGGACCCGCCTCACAGCCGAGACGAGTCCCTTCTTCCAAGCCCCGGCGCGGGGGAGGCGTTGTCACAGGTCGTGATTTCTAATCCAACGTCTCACGCTTATTTTTAGAAGATCGTTGAACCACCAGCTTGAACTGAGCCGAGTCCTGCTTCAGAGGCAGGAGAGATCTGCTGAACCCCACTGCGGCAGCCGTGAGCCCCTCACTTCCTTACGAAAGCGAAGCAGGTCCAGGCTTGATTCATCCTTGAAAGGGGGGCCACCAGCTGATGGCCCATTAGGGCTCCGGGTAGTCCTCGACTTGTGACCCCAATTGGGGCCGGAATTTCCACCTGGTTTTATGGCCTTTTTCTGGCCGCAGTGGTTGCACAAATTACTGCAGCTGGGAAGTGAATTGTGCGGTTCTTAAGCAAATCCGGCTTCTCCCGTTGACTTTGCTTGTTGGAAACTGGCTGGGAAGGTTGCAAATGACATCGTCATATGACCCCGGGATGCTACAGCTGTCATAAACGCATGCCAGTTGCCGAGCACCTGATCACATGACTGCGGAGATGCTGAAATGTCCGTAAGTGTGAGGATCGACGGTCATAAGTCATTTTTTTTCAGTGCCTTTGTAATTTCAAATGGTCACTAGATGAACGGATGTAAGTTGAGGACTACCTGTATACGGAAATCAGGAAAAATGCAGAAAGGAGAAGCTATGGTTGACCAGTCCATAGCTTTGTCTGCAGAGCTACTAAAAGTTCTGCTTGACTTGCAGGAGTCTTCATTATTTCAAAGAAAATACTGGGAGAAAAGAGGAGATTGAGTTAGACGATAAGACCATACTTCCTGCACGTAGGGAGCACAAGTTTGAGGTGCAGCAAAACTGCAAAAAAAATGCCAAACTTTCTTAAAAAGGCAACTGGGCTTTTATTATCAGATGTAATCGGAAAACATTTCGTCTCCCATCCAGTAGACTTTCTAAATACCATGTGAAAATGGAAGAGATGGCAAGAATATATCCTTTTCACAAAGAAAAGGAGCCAGGAAAACTCTCACTTAACAAGCGAAGCAGAGTGATAATGACAAGCAATAAAGGTCAGCACAACAACACATCAGAGCCTGCTGAAAGGTTTTTCTGCAAGTGAATGAAAGCCACATTGTAAACAGGAAACCGTTGAAATCTAATTCCCCCCTCCCACTGAGGGAAGGATTTAATTGTTACTGGGAGGATTTACATAAATGGATCCTTTTATCCCTCTGTTATAGCCCGTTAGTTTCTTTGTCAAGAATCTGGAATTTGCAGTCATCAAAGGAAGGTCCCTCGTCTTTAAGGTACAAATGGACTGCAGATGATTCCGATCATTCATGTATCCTATCAACAAGGTTGAGGGTTGATAGATTTACATTTAATCTGGAGACCGTCGCACAGCCTCAAGAAGAGAAAATGTCCCCATATTTGAAATTCACCCATGACAATGTTCGCATTTTGGGGCATATTCAGATGTACCTTTTAAGGGATTGGATTCTTGGGCTCATGCATATAAGTACATGTGTGTCTCTGTGTGTGTGTCTGCCAAGTTAGATTTGTACAACCAGTGGAAAGCATCAAAGGGCACCTGTGTGCAAATCTAACCACCAGTTTGTGCAAAATGTGCTGGTACATTTCAGTCGCTTGGCGCTTTCTGCCTCCCTGCTGAAAGTGAGTCAAGCCTGCGACATCCTTGTTGCATTCTTCAATTCAATAGGCACCAAAAAGGAGAGAAAAAGAGATTTGATCTCAGGAATAGTGAGTGGTGCTCTACTCTCCCTGCAGCTCGAGTGCTGTTTAGCGGCCAGCAGGGGTTGAATATCTACAGCTCATCATGAGCCACATCTAGACTACAGCCACCATCATCCTTCCCCATTAGGCATCCCTGTTCCATCTGTCAAACGGAATTGGTCAGGTTTCTATTAATGGCCTTGCCGTGTCTTTCTGGAGTTCAGGATTTATCTTCTTGAAAAACCTCTGCCCAGCCTCAAGTTTCTGGTCCTCTTGGAGGCAGAGAAGGCAAGGAAATCTACCATCCCTTTCAGAAACCAGAGTTTGTAGAGAATGAAAGTTGTGGCAATTATTAAAAAAGATAATTAATAAAAGAGGTAGTCCTCGATTTATGACCACAATCGGGACCAGAATTCCCGCTGTGAAGCATGGCGGTGTTAAGTGAGTTGTACTCCGTTTGACGACATTTTGGCCACAGTTGCTAAGAGGGTCGTGGCAGTTTTGAAACAAATCACATAGCAAATTTGGCTTCCCCCATTGACTTTGCTTGCTGGAAGCCGGCTAGGAAGGTTGCCAGTGGCGATCACATGACCCCGGGATGCTGCAGCCGTCACAAAGATACGCTGGTTGCAAAGCACCCAAATTTTGATCCATGACCATGGGATAGCTGCAACGGTTGTAACTGTGAGGACCAACGGAGTCACTTTTTTCAGTGTGGTTGTCACTTGGAACAGTCGCTAAACGAATGGTCATAAATTGAGGACTACCTGTATATGGTTGATAAGAATTAGTGCAGTGTTGTTTTAGTGATTTTTCGTTGTTGCGAACTCATTGGAGGCTACCTCCCATCCACCAGAGATGAACCATGAGTCAGCTTCAGCGCCAGCTCCCATTCCGGAGCTGCCACTGGTTGGGGCACGGGAGAGCTTAATGCCATTTCATGGTGGGTTTGGGTGCCCAGGAAAATTAGCAGAACCGTAGGGAAATGTCTCATTTTTTAATTTAATTAATCGATTAAATGGACACAGCATGAATAAGCTGGGCACAGCCGAGCACAGCAGAGGCACCCCGGCTGATCTTAAAGAGGTAGTTGGACCGGATCAATTGTTGAACGGGAGGCCAAACAGAGATCATAAACTGGCAGACAAGGGTTGGTTTCTTGGCAACAGTAAGTCGGTAATTTTCCATCAGAGAAGTCCTTGCTGCTCTCCAAGTTTGTTTATTGTCTTGCAGACGTTTCGATACCTGACTAGGCAACATCATCAGTGCTGGAAGATAGTGGGATCTGCATCGTTCTTGCAACTGATGACGTTATCTAGTTGGGTAACGAAATGTCTGCAAGAAAACCGCCAAGCTCAGAGAGCACCAAGGTCACCACAGTTCAGCCCTGAGCTCTCTTCTGTTGGCAGTTTTTCTTCTTTCAGGATTTCCTGATTTTGGATTTTTCCCATTTCATCTGCAGCCTGTGGATTCCCTGTTGGTCTCTTGTCCAAATCTTAGCCAGTCTAAAGCAGGGTCACCCGTCCGGCCTCCTGGAGGGTTATCAAGAAAAGTTTCTTAATAAAACGACAACGGACTGAGAAGAAAACTATTCTTTACAAACGGGAGGAATGGAGCTGGGTCCCCCCGGAGCCAGAGCACTGACCCGGTCGCTTTGCAGTTGGGAATCGGCACGTGGGAACCCGCAACTCACCTCTTTGTGCTTCTCTTCCCCCCACCCCACCCTGTGGCCATAGGTCCCCCACAGTTCATCAAGCACCCTGTGGACCAGATCGGGGTATCAGGAGGTGTGGCGTCCTTTGTGTGCCAAGCGACAGGAGACCCCAGACCCCGCGTCACCTGGAACAAGAAGGGAAAGAAAGTGAATTCGCAACGGTTTGAGGTAAGGGGTCCCCGTCAGAAAAGCCGGAGGGGGAATCTTGGGGGGGTCTCCGGACACAGAGGGGCTGGAAAACCCAGTCCCTTCCCACGGCCAGCACCGGCTCCTGGCCTAGTGACTTTTAGTTTTCCAAAAATGGATGTAATAAAGTAAATCCTGAGCCCACCCACCCATTTCCATGAAGCCGGCTGGAGGCGAAAACTAGTAGTCCTTGATTTATGACCCCAATTGGGATTGTCGCTAAGTGGTGATTGAATCGCAATCACAGGGATGCTGTGAAGTCAAAAGGTTTTTGTCGTCATAAGTTGAGGACTATCTGTCCTTTGCTCAACTTGCGTGAGACTGGATGATTTCACTAGATTTTGGCCTTTTAAAACTTAAATCGGTAAGGTCTAGTGATTAAGGCAACAGGCTAAAAACCAGAAGTTTGGTTTAGTGATTTAGGTGCTGGATTCGAAACCCGGAGACGGCGAGTTCGAGTCCGCCTTGTGAAGGCCAGCTGGGTGATCTTGGGCCTGTCACTCTCTCTCAGCCCAACCTACTTCACAGGGTTGTCGTTGTCGGGAAAGCAGGAGGGTGTGTTAAATAGGTTCATCACCTTGAGCTGCTTATAAAAAATAATATGAATAAATAGACCTACTCAATAAAAGTCTGATATTTCATCGTTGAACGAGAACGTCAGGAAAAAAGACAAAAGCGAGTAAAAAAGAAGAAAGCATAAGCAAAGTAGCAAAAAAGTAGCTTCTGACTTAAGAGTGCTGTCATCACTCTTAGGGTAATATTCGTCTACATTCTTCCGATAATCCCAAATAATCCCAATCATCAAGCCCCCAACTCAGAGTTCCATTTCTTTCAGTTTCTCCAAAAAGTCCCGTTGTGGCTTCCCAGGAGGAATAAAATTTGCCGAAGTCTTTTCTTTTTGCCAAACCTGTTAAGATAGCTAGATCCACCCATGAAGAGGCGTCATTTCACTCTGAAACTCTGCTCCGGGTCTCCAGGGGGAGGTAAAAAGGGCTTGAGTCCTCCACTTATGTCCATAATTGGGACCAGAATGTCCACTGTTAAGCAAGGAGGGCTGTTAAGTGAGTCATGCCTGACTTTCACAACTTTTTGCCAAGGTTGTTGAGTGAATCGCTGCAGTTGTTAAGTGAATCATGTGGTTGTTAAGCGAATGGCTTCCCCCACTGAATTTTTCTCCCCCTAAAGTTGGAAGAGCCCTAGATTCCCCCCCCTAAATTTGGAAGTTGAGCTGAAGTCCACGTATGCAAACTCAATGCAATATCTGATTTTGTGCATCCCTTAACCATAAGACACACGCTTGCATGTCCACGTGCAGACATACCCCCTGCAAACAGGTAGTCCTCGATTTATGACCACAACCTGGACCAGAATTTCCACTCTTAAGAAAGGCAGTTGTTAAGTGCCCAATTTTACAGCCTTTTTGCCATGGTTGTTAAGCAAACCACTGCAGTCGTTAAGTGAATCACACGGTTGTTAAGCGAACCCAGTTTTCTCCCCCTGAATTTGCTTGTCAAAAGCCGGGTGGGAAGGGCTCAGATGTTGATCACATGACCCCAGGACGCTGCAACCGTCGCAAATACGTGCCACTTGACCAGCGCCTGAATTTCGATTCTTTGTGGGGACGTTGCGACTGTCCGGAGCGCGACTCCTTGCTAGTAAGGAGCTGCCGCGTTAAGAACTGAAAACTTCAAGCCAAAGGGAGGTTGTGCCTGGCACCCACTTGAGCTTTCCCTGTTGCAGAGCTTTGTTTTTTCAAAAAATACTGCGTGCGCTCATTATTTTATGAATTAATTGCTCGTACTTTTTCGTTTCCGGTCCGAGCAGCGGAAGCGCCCGCTGGTGCTTGACCGACGCACTCGGAAGCCTTCTCCACACGCCGTCCTCCTCTTTAATTACGCTTCCCTCCACCTCCCTCCCATGCAGACCATCGAATTTGACGAAGGCGCCGGAGCAGTCTTGAGGATACAGCCCCTCCGGACCCCCAGAGACGAAAATATTTATGAATGCGTCGCCCAGAACTCTGTGGCGGAGATCACCGTCAATGCCAAGCTCACCGTTCTGAGAGGTAAAGAAAAAACTTGCGCGCGGCCCGTCCTTAAAAGCCGCTGGCGGTTTCTCTTCCGAGGCTGACGGCTCCCATCCCGAATTTGAGGTTGGTTTGGAGTGCGCGTGGCCGGGCTCGGTGGAGCTTGAAAGGAGTTGAAAGCCACCGTGCGCAGGAACGGGCTGAAGAGCCGTCCTGTTTGTGCTTGTTGAAAAGTTAAGTCTGGTTTCAGCGCGGTTTATTTATTCAATTTATTTATTAAATTTATATGCCGCCGAATTCCGAAGACGGTTTACGTGATCGCAGTTCGGAGGAGGGATTGGTGGGTTTGTATTTTGGCATAAACTTGTCTGTGGTTGGACCCCGCTTTGAAAGTTACAATTTGCCGATTCAATCCTTTGAAATATGTGGACTTCAACTGCCAGAATTCTGAAAAAAAAGCCAGAAAAGCTGGCTGGGGAATTCTGGGAGTTGAAGTCCACAAATGCTGGCTGGGGAATTCTGGGAGTTGAAGTCTACCTATTTTAAAGTTCCCAAGGTGGAGAAACACTGATCTATTGTCCGGCTGCAGTGAAGACCCTCCCAGAGCTGATTTCTCCAACTAATTTTATAATTGGTATTTTATACTTCCTTCTCAGGAAGTCCTGTCCCATTAAGCGAAATCAAAACTATGTGCTGCCCTTGTTTGGCATAACCTCTTATCTTGGTTCATAATAAGGATTAACAAGTTTTGGAAGCATGCCATTCAGTTCTCCCCACGCGCAGGGCAGGAATTATTTTATTTGTGATTTGTTCTCAAACTTCGGCTTCTTTCAGAAGCTGGGGGATTCCCTCTGAATCCCAGACGGGATTAAGACTTCCCTAAGAGACGAATCACCAACCCCTGTTTAAAAATGGGTTAAAAAACCAGGAAGGAGAAGAGGGTGTCCCATTATATCGGGGTCTGTTGAGAATGTCGTGAAACGAGACGGGTAGATCTGATCTCTGCCCAAACTTTCTGATAAATGCTCAAGTGAGGAGGAAATGTCATTGCCGCTTTTTGAATTTGCAATGTCTCCGAGGGCGTCTGTTCAGGAAAGCTCTTGTAGAACAAAACCTGGAGATCGTTCTCTACAGGCAGTCCTTGAGTTACGACCATAACTGAGCCTGGCAATTATGTTCATAATTCATGAGGGTCGTAGAGCAGGGCACCATGTGACCAGACAATTTTTAACGACTTTTTTTGCGGTAGTCATTAAGTAAAATTAACATCACGGTCGTTAAGCAAACGCCATAGTCGGTAAGCGAACCAATGTTCGCTATGAATGGGCTGGTTTTTTCCAGAAACCGGAAGTAAGCACTGGTTTCTGGCAAAACCATCATAAATAGTAACCATGTGACTGGGAGGCACTGTGAACAGCCATGAACACAAGCCAGTTGCCAAACGCCCAAAATAAGTTCACGTGACTGGGGGGCGGACATCAGAACTGCAAAACTGGACCATATGTTTCTCTTCGGGAGGGGGTCTGCCATGATGCTGAATGGTCGCTAAGCAACTGTTCCTAAGTCGAGGACTACCTGTAATTAACTCCCAGACTTGATCACTTGCTGTGAAAATGTCCTTTCATCATGGAGTTCCCAGCATTTAGCCATAGGGTTGGAAGGGACCTTGGACATCGTAGCATCATAGAATCATAAGGTTGGAAGGGACCTTGGACATCGTAGCATCATAGACTCATAGGGTTGGAAGGGACCTTGGACATCGTAGCATCAAAGACTCATAGGGTTGAAGGGACCTTGAACATAGTAGCATCATAGGCACATAGGGTTGGAAGGGACCTTGGACATCATAGCATCATAGACTCATAGGGTTGGAAGGGACCTCGGACATCGTAGCATCATAGACTCATAGGATTGGAAGGAACCATGGAGATCTCCTAGTCAACCTTCTGACCTGAGCAGAAATCTTCAGTCCATCCCAGAAAAATAGCTGTCCAACCTTGGCTTGAAAACCTTGAGTGATGCTTAATAAAAACATGAGGTGGGAAACAGGCACGCTAAGCCAAGTCTCAGCCTCTCCTTGCAAAAATGCTTCCGGGGTCCACCGGTATCTCTGTTGCCGGGTGGGGGGACTAGAGAGCATCCTGGGGAGGCTGCTGGTAGGCAGGCGTTTTGGGACTGGCCGGACCAGCAGGCAGTCAGTTTGCAAGGAGGCGATTCTCCCACGGCCTCCATTTTTGGAGAGCCACCCTTACCCGCTCTCACACTTCCATTTGTGCCCTTGGCAGGCAACGTTGATTCCGTAAGGGGGTCCTCAGTGAATGAGGGCTTGGGGTAATTGTGCAAACCACACATCCTCTTCATGGATGAATGTTAGCTAGCCCCCCTTCTCTTCCAGGATGCTCCATTCCATCCCTACCTGAGTGGGTGAGGGTCGCATGCCCATTCAGTGTGCCAATCCCACCCAGCCCCTTCTCTTCCTCTGCCCCAGGACTCCTTGCCCACTTACCCGTGCATGTACAAGCAAGATGGGCTTTGAGTGCGTGATCCCAGCTGTCATCGTGCCTTCTTCAATTCCTCTGCACAGACGCCCCTTCTTTATGCAAAATTCTGGGGTGCGTGTTGATAACTTCCCACTGGTGCGCAGAAGGTGCAAGGAGGCTGTGTAAAGATCTGTATTTGTGGAAGGGTTTCAGTGTGGGAATCGAAGCATCATTGCTCACACGTTGCCTACATCTCCAAACAACTCCTACACCTGAAGTTCCACCACATGGGTTCTTCCTGGTTACCCAAGTTTTAGTTCTCATCTCAGATGGCAGAAGGAGGGAAAACGATGTATAAATAACCTGAGCAAAATCCCAGGCTTGTCCTGAGACATCTGGGTTTTTTGTCCAAATGATTATCAAGGAAAGGACTTGAGAGGTGTTCAGAGCTCAGCCCCGTCCCTTTCTTCTCCTTACAATTCAAAAATAAGCTGTTGGAAGTGAGCAGTCCATGCTGAGACCAGTAGGGATGCTTTGGTTCTACTTGATTTTCCCAGAATTCCCTGGTACTTTTTTTTACACTATGGAGGCTGTGAGGCTCAGCCTTTGAGGTAGACGAGAGACCAGACTACAAAAACCCAGACCAGACTACAAAAGCAGAGTCATGCAGGGCAATACTGCTTTTATTACAGGTAGTAATAAAATCCTCACTTACCAACTGACTCATTTAGGAATTGCTCAAAGTTCCAGTGATGTAAACAGAAAATAGCGATCAATCCTCACATTTATGGATGTTGCAGCATCCCATGGCCACATGACTGCCATTTATGACCTTCATAGCCAGCTTCCCAGAAAGCAAAGTCATTGAGGAAGCCGGCAGCAAGACACACGTTGCGATCACATGTTTTGTTTAATGACCGCAGTGCTTTGCTTAACAACCAAAGCAAAAGTGAGATCCTCTGTCCATCACGGTCACGCAGTGTTTTGCTTAATGAGTCTTTACAGACATGTTAATGACTGCAGTGCTTTGCTGAACAACCAAAGCAAAAGTCAGGTCATGCGCCCGTTGAAGTCACGCAACGTTGTGATTAGAGACTGCATCGCTTAGCAACAGAGTTCCCAGTCCCAAGTGTTGGTAAGCGAGGACTACTTGTATTTGAAGACTACTTAGAAGAAGCCCTCCCCATTGTACACTAGTTCCTACCTTGGCTATTTCCCGTTGATTTTAATATTTAAACATTTAATAGTTGAACCTTTTCATGTTTTCTGTTGTCCTTTGAATTAGCTTGTACGCCTCCCAGAACTGCTTGATAACGAGATGGACGGCATATACTGTACATTATAATTAACAAATAATCGATAAGCAGGAGATAAGTCATAGACGCTTGCAAATCTGAATACACTTCCCCCACTTTATCTTCGTGAGAACTAAGGAGGGTCCCCTCTGAGACGTTTTCCCACGTTCCTGCTCGGCCCCGTTTCTTTGATCTGACCGTTCTCTCTCGGTTGCCGCTCGTCCTCCTCCTTCTCGAGCTGCTTCCTTCTGCCCATCCCACCCTGAAAGAAAAGAACGCCGGGCACCATCACAGAAACCGTTGCAACCCAATAAACCAAACAGGTGTGCTTCGCATGAGTGCAAAGGCACGGGGAAACAGGTGTTCGCTAAGTGGAGAAACCGGCGCAGAAGGGGAGACGCAGATGAAAGGAGAGAAGGGGCTGCTCTCGGCCCCCCTGTCCTCGTGATAACAACGCTTTGACAAGCCCTGGATGGGCACTAAAGCCATCCAGCCGCGCAGATGGTGCGCCTGATCTCTCCGCAGAGGGATCCAGGCGAGTGCCGAGGGCTCGGTTGTTGCCGCTCCGTTGGTGTTGGCAAACAGGCAAGTGTCAGCCAAGCAGGGACCGCTCGACAAGAGGAAGCTGCCCCAACCAGCTGCTACACTCATTATGCGGCGATGCCGCGCTGCTGCACTCGGTTTCTTCCCGACACCCACGCTGGGCTCACAAGGCCTCATTAAGCGGCATGTTAATTACTGTGGCTTTTTGGTGAGCAAATGAGGTTGCCGCTCACCCAGGGCGAGACGGGACAGGGAAGGGTTAAGGACTCGGCTGGCACATCGCCGAGACTGAAGGAAGTGCAACAGGAGGTGGCATCCAGATCCTCACCGGCCGACAATCGGCGTTAGCCAAGCTCGGAGCATGGCATGGAGGCGCTGCGGGCGGCAGCAGGGCTTGCCACAGAGAAGGCAACTGGGTGGAAATGGCAGCCGGTCCCAACCTTGGCATCCTCTGTGTGCGTTGGCACTTAAATTTCCAAAACCCCAGGCGCACTTCCAGTTGTAATCATTAAGTGAATCCTGCACGGTTGTTAAGTGTGATATTACCTGGTTGCCGTTTGCGACCTGCCGATCTCCTCGTTGACTTCACTTGTTGGAAGCCAGAGGTGAGGTAGGCAAATGGTAGCCACGTGGCCGTGGGACTCCGCAACCATCGCAATTGCGACCCAGTTGCTAAGTTCCCTGAGAGTGATCACATGACCGTGGGGACACTGCGACAGGCATAGGTTCGAGGACCAGTCAAAAGTACCACTTGCTCAGCACCATTACAGCTTCAAACAGTTCTTGAAAAGTGGTTAGGTCAACTTAAAACCAGAATTTATTTTGCTAAGTAATGCAGTTAAGCGAGTTGCATTCAGTTTTGTCAACTTTTTTTGACACGGTTGTTAAGCGAACCATTGCAGTTGTTAAGTGACTGTGGAGATACTGCAACTTTTGTGAGTGCAAGAACCGGTTGGAAGTCACTTCTTTCAGTACTACTGTAAGTTTGAACAGTCGCTAAACAAATGGTTATAAGACGAGGAACCTCTGTATTTATATTTGTACATTGCCCCTCTCACAGCGACTTCATAATGCAGTCACAACTCATGATTAAATGCCATCTTTGCTTTGGAGAATCCCTTTCTGAAATCATGCTCCTTGCGAGACCTGGGAGGGTAAGTGGCTGTTCTGTCTTGCATTACAGTCAATATTGCATGTGTGGATGACAGCAGGGTCATTCTTGAGTGTTTGCCAACTGATTGGGAAAGACCCAAGAACAAACCAGGATCCGTGGCCTGCCAGGCAGCTGTTTTATAACCGAGTGATGCTCTTCTTTGGAATGATAAACTTGGGTTCCGTTCTTGATGGCTATGAATAAATGGCCTTATTGAAACAGAAACACGAGGAGCTGCCATAGAAGCTTTGTAGCGCATCACATCAGTTGATCAATGGAGTCCCATCTTACTGTATTGGCTGTTAAAAGCTGGCCAGGATTCCAGGAAAAAGGGCTTTCTCCCCCTCTTATTTGAAAAAAGCCAAGACTGACATAATCTGATTTGCATTCAGTGCAAATTTCTCCCTGGTTTGCAGTCCATGTCTCACTGTCGCTGGTAGGATCTCCAGATGCTCACCGCGACACAGCGCTTACTAATGCGCAGTCAATAAAAACTGCAATGTATGAAGAATTTCTTAATGACTCCCTTCAGATCTTACTGGACCACAGGTAATCCTTGACTTACGACCATAAGGTCATTGTCGTAAGTTGTGACTGCTGAAAAACAGGTCATCCAGATGCATGACCTGATTTTATGACTCTTTTCGGGGTAAGCGTTAAGCAAATGCTGTAGTAGTTTCTGCCTTTAAAAAAAACTATTAGTGGGAAAACATGCTACCAGGTTCCTGATTTTTTTTTACCACCCTAGACAGACATGGCTTTCTTCTCCAATTCTGCAAATCAGCTTTAAAAAAACAGCTGTTTGACTTTTGGAGACCTCAGCACAGTAAGGATGGAAGGAGCCAACCTAGGCTTTCCCTCTGGCTGCCCTAGAGGGGCTTCAGACCCCCCTCCAGACTACCCTACAAGAAGAATCTCTGCTTTTTCAGTCCCTGTAAAAGAAAAGGGGATAAACAGCTTGCGTCCACCCACATCTCATCCTGTTTCTAGTACAGAATCTGTATTTTGGTTGTTTTCTTCAATAATTTCAAAGGGCTTTTTTTAAGAAATCCAAAGAAAGGGCAGGAGGGAATAAAATAGTTGTGAAAGAAAAGAAGGGGAAAAAGACAAAAAAGAAAGAGGGAAAAAAGGAAGGAAGGAGGAATGCAAGGAAGGAAGGAAGGAAAGAGAGAGAGGAAGGCA
>JANHZU010007189.1:15504-53309 GCA_032468055.1 Acrochordus granulatus
AGGAAGGAAGGAAAGAGAGAGAGGAAGGCAGACAGGAGGGAGGAAAAAGGGAGGGAGGGAGGGAGGAAGGAAGGAAGGATAAAGGGGAAGGAAGGAAGAATAAAGGGAAAGGAAGGAAGGAAAGGGCAGTTCTTTGTTCCATTCAACAAATAAAAGCAAAATAAATTTTAAAAGTCTCAAAGCTGCATAGGGAGACAAAACACTTGGCTAGCAAGTGCCTTAATCCAATGCATGGATCTCAAGGGTTTATGAAAACTGTATACAATAAATTTATATAATATGTGTCACGTTAATAAACCACCTCCCTGTAAAATCACCATAACAACAGCATCATTAGCAGCGCCCGTGGACATCTGAGTGACATAGATCTTCCACATGGTACGGAGGTGTAAGCACAGCATCAATTTTACAGCCAGGTGCTTTGCTTTTCTAAATGCCTCTAACCACGGTCGGTCGTAGGCTGCAGCCGAGTTTTGCAGAGGCAATAAATCCTCAAACAAAATGTATGCATTTTAAACCACAGGATCTGGAATTTAATTTTGGGCATTTGCATGCCACCACTGTTTTCTTCCACCAAAATGCTCATCTCGTGTTTTTTCCATGCACCAAAGGAGACCTATCAACCCATTTGTGATGTGTTTGTTTAAAAAAAATTCTTAAGCAATATGCTCATTTTTTTCAAAGGGCCAATGATGACTTTATTAGAAAGACTGGGGAACCATTTGCTTGTTTCCGTGTCATCCTTGACTTATGACTCTAACTGAGCCTAGAATTGTGGCTGTAAATTATGCCAGTTCTTAAGGGGATCATTACGTGGCCAACCTGATTTTATGATTTTTTTGTGGCAGTCATTAAGCGAATCACAATGGTCATTAAGCAGAGCACTTAAAAATTGACTTTTTTGCTGGAAACTGGAAGTAAATGACCATTTCTGGCAAAAAAAATCACAAATTGTGGTCACATGACTGGAGGATGCTGCAAATGACTATAAATGCAGGCTGACTGCCCAACACCCAAAATGCATTCATATAACTTTGGGGGGAAGGGGCTCTTAGAACTTCAAATCTAGGTCATAAGTACCTTTTTTGGGGTCAGTTGTAAATTGAGGACTACCTATATCTATGCTGTCCTGAGCAGAGGATTGTTGGCCAATATCATTTTGAAAATGAGAACTGGCTGGATTAATTCGATTAATGTGGGTGAGAGTCAAAAAAGTCAAGATGGAGGCTGCCATCATGTAGACAAAGCCTCATGCATTTATACTGCATATAAAATATAAAAAGTTGGCAGAGCTTCAATCATTGTTGTGGCCACCATTTTGACTTTTCTGACCCCACTTGCAGACCTCACTGGGTAGCTAAAAGAAGTTTTCCTATTCATTTAAGATGTAGATTAGTGTTTTTTAGCCTTAGCAACTTCATGGGGTTGGACTTCAATTCCCAGAATTCCCTAGCCAGCCACATTGACTGGAGAGTTCTGGGAACTGAAGTTCGTGCATCTCCAAAATGCCAAGGCTGAGAAATACTCATCTAGAGAACAACTGTAGCCAAAAATGCTGAATCAGATTAGTCCTTTCTATTGTAAAAGAGTTATTTTATCTTTCTTATTTTTAAATTCATTTTTATCTTCCAATTTTATCTGTGATTGTTAATTTCATTGGATTTAATTCTGCCTTTTGTCTTATCTTCTATTTATTCCATCTGTAATTTTACATTATCTGATGTTACTTTTATTTTTTCCCCTTCAGCAAGGAAGAAATACATTCCATAATGAAATTTAGGGAAGAACTGAGATCACTTTGTTGGTGGTGTCTTGTTCAACACTTAAACGAAACACACACCAGACCATTAAAAAGACAGTCCTGCCTCATCTTTTAGGGAGACCATCTTACAAACACTGTTGAAATAGGAGGACACTCAGGCCATCATTCTCACAAGCAAGGATAAATGTAGGAGGTCCCTCAGTCGTAATCATCAGGCACCTTACTGTTTTGATCTGTCCATTCGGGAACACTTCACAAAAAAGCTTTGGCGCATATGCAGAGTGCATACATGATCTGTTGTCAGCCTTGCAAGGCACGCCAGATCAAGAAACAGGCACATCAGATACTCCAAGTTGCAGCTTTACCGTTGTAGGGGAGAATTAAAGGATCTTGAAAGTGGCTTTAACTTTTTCTTTGTCCCATCTGATACAACAGAAAATCAAGGCAGAGTTATCTTGAGTTTCTTTCTCACACTTTCCTCCTCCTTTTGACGGATTAATCTTTTCTCAGACTTCCCTCTAGTGTCTCACTCATTCCTTTGCTGTCTATATCTGTTCTCACGGACTCGAGTTGTTCATCCTTCATGAGCCATTAGAGCTTGGTGGGACTTCTGTGGTCGGAGGCAGTCCATCTGGGGACACAGAAGAGAGTTTGTTGAGTCCCCTTTACACCCAGTATAGAAGCAAGTGCAGGAAGAGAACGTTGGGCTAGAGAAATACAGGGCTGTGATTGTTCAGACATTCATAGAATGAGAAGGTTGTGGGGTCCTTGGGGCTCTCTGAGCTTTGATGTTTTCTTGCAGACATTTCGTGACCCGACTTGGCAACATCAGCGCTAGAAAGAAGTGGGGTTTGCTCTGTTTATATACCAGTGACTGGCCCTGTGAGAGTTTGTGGGAGTGCTGTTTTCCTTCTTGGTCGTTCCTTGATTAGACTGTTAGGGCAGCCTAACAGGCAAGCCACTGGCATATCAACAGAGAGCAAGCGCCGCTCCTTCCTAACACCAATGAGGTCACCTAGTTGGGTCATGAAACGTCTGCAAGAAAACAACCAAGCTCAGAGAGCACCAAGGACTCCACAGTTCAACCCTGAGCTATAAATATTCTCTTCTAATGAGAGACCTTGAAGATTTTCTAGTGCAGTGCTCCTGGCATTCCAGGCAAATGGCTGCCCCCCCGCAATCCCGGCTTGAAATCTCCCAGGGATGGAGACCCCAGGATTTCAGGAGGCAGACTGGTCCACTGCTTCACAGCTCTCACGATCAAGACATTTCTCCTTATTTCAAGTCCTCTCCTCCACCCATTCCTGAGCTTGGCTAATAGGCTTTGCTGGCTGAAAGGTGCACCACCTCTTGCTTCCAAGGAGGCAACCTGTTCCACGTTTTTCTTAGTATGGTTGGTCCATAATGGAGTGTCCTTCTCCTGGGTCACTTGGATAATTGGGCCCCGTCCCCCTCTGGGAAGTCCATTCACATCTGTTTGTGCCTCTAGCCACTTTGGTTTAGGAGGAGTTTTTGCACAACGTGGCACCAGATTAACATTTTTACTTAATTAGAAAGACTCAATAATAAACCTAGGGTAAGTCCTCTCAAACACTGCCTACCTCCCCTCCCCTGCCCATTCTCTGACACTCATAATGTACACCCTGCCAATACCTCCTCCCTTCCTTGGCAGATTAATTACTTTGTGAAATTAAGCAAGGCCCATTTGAGCCAGGAAGAGGTGGCTTTGCTGGGAATGAAGCTGTTGGAAGCTTTGGAGCATGACGTCACCACTAGCCAATGAGAAGCAAGGCTTTGTTTTTCAGCCTGCAATGTTATAAGCTGCTCTTGCGGGGAGGCGGCGCCCATCCAAGAGATGCTTAGCAAGTTGTGAATGGCATGGAATGAGAGAATAATTGCCTTTTCTCCCTCTTTGCTACCCTGTTCAAGCCTTTTCTCCCTCTTTGTTACCCTGTTCAAGCCTTGGACATGTAAATAAATGCACTGGACAAAGAAATACATCCGTGGGGTGTATGTCTATGGAATGTGGTCTTATTTCTGAGTGCTGAGGTGCACATAGAGTTTTGTGGGTCACAAAGAAAAATGTGTTTCCCCTTTGTGTTCTCCCTTTGTTGGGTAGTGGCTTATTAGGTACTTGTAGGATTTTTGCAAACATGGAGAAAAGAAGGTGCCGGTGGGTCAATTATTTGGAGCATTTACTGAGTCAGACTTAGAATGTGGCTTGTTTTCTCGAGCGTCCCAACATACACAGTGCCCCTTCCTCCATAACAATCCAGTGTGATAGGCTGGTATCAGCCCAAGGCAGAGCAGAGAGAAAATATGACCAGATGAGCTGATTCTATTTTATTGTAAGGCTGCATTAACAGAATCTCCCACTCCCTGTTTTTAGAACCTAATAAATTAGGGAAGATCTTTTCTGACTTTCTGTCTCTGCCTCTTATGCAGCTGAGGGCTACATCCTCTCTTATCTGATTGTTTCGTAAGTAGCATCTTTTCCCCAACCTCCATCTCCCAAGATCCCATATTCCCTACACCTAGTCTGTGAGAGAGTAACTGGCCCAAAGTCAGCCAGTGACCTTCCACAACTGGAGCTCCGTGTGAATCTGGGAATCCCCAATTCCAGACTGATACCCTCTTCCTTCCATGCCAGGCTTTCTCACACCTCAGCAACTCAGGCAGCATGCTGACTGGGGAATTCTGGGAGTTAAAGTCCACCCATCTTAAAGTTGCTGAGACTGAGAACCCTGGATCACCCCATTCTCCAACAATTTGCCTGCTCCTCTCAGTTTAAAACAGTCGATACTGATGGCCATCATCCAATGGCAATGAATTTTACTGTTTTGTTCTTCCTTGGATGAGATGCCATTGATTAACTGCTCCTGAATCTCACCACATTTGCTTTATGGTTGATCCTGATGGTTGAACTTTCAGAGAGATGGCAAAAAAGTTACTGCTATCCTTGGCCAGGGGTTGGGCGTGTGGGGAACGAATGACCACAGGAAAGCCAAATCCTATTGGGACTTAAGGGTATAATGGTAACATTTGCATGATAGTGTCATTCCTTTGGGGCATCAAAATAGATTATCTCGATATTTTGTGTACCTGATTTTATGGTAAAATCAACCCATTGATTTTATGGGTTTCTATTATGTCCTTCCTGTAAGTTTTAAAGAGAGAAATCAATATTTTTAAAATTTTTGCCAGGCCAGGGGTCCATGTTGTCCCACAGATGTATCTGAGAAGTTCACAAGAACACCAGAAGGTCACCCAAGATCTCCTTGGTGCTTTCACCAATTAATTGCAGAACTTCTGCTTCTTCATGTAAACATCTATTTAATTTATACCACATCTATGTAAGATATGACCACCAGTATAGACATCATTGGTTAAAAAAAAATTAGTCGAGCTCAGATCTGTCCAACTGTAGTTCACTAAATATGGCTTCTAAAGGTGGCAATGTATTGTGTGCTACCAGATCCTAGAGGCAGGCCATTGCCAATATATACAGATAATCTTTGACTTACAGCTACACATTTTAATGACTATTCAAAGTTACAATGGCACTGAAAAAAGTGACTTACACTTAATGACCATAAGTGACTTATAACAAGTCCTCATACTTATAGCATCTCCATGGTCAGGTGATCAAAATTTAGATGCTTGGCAACTGGCACGTATTTTTGATGTTTGCTCCATCCTGAGATTCCATGATTGCCATTTGCAATCCCAGATGGCTTTTGACAAGCAAAGTCAAGGGGGGAAGTCAGATTCCCTTAACCCCAGTGTGATCCACTTAACAATTACAGTGATTCCATTAATCAAAATAAAAAAAGGTTGTAAAATCAAGTCTGACTTACTTAACCACCACCCTGTTTAGCAATGGAAATTCTGGTCTTACTTGTGGTCGTAAGTTGAAGGCTACCTATAGAACATCTTCAAGGTCTATGCTTCTCACTTGGATGGGTCCACAGATTTTAACCCTCCTTTTATTTGCTGTCTTTGAACAGAGGACCAGTTGCCTCCTGGGTTCCCCATCATTGACATGGGCCCTCAGCTGAAGGTGGTGGAACGTACGCGGACAGCTACCATGCTATGCGCGGCTAGTGGGAACCCAGATCCAGAGATAACTTGGTTTAAGGATTTCTTGCCTGTTGACCCCAGTGCTAGCAATGGAAGAATCAAGCAACTGAGATCAGGTAAGGTAAAATAGGACATTTTCTGCCCTTTCCTTCTCTCTTATGTGTTGACTTTCTTCAAGGCGTTTCTGCGATTATTCTCAAGATTGTGGCAAGGGTTGATCTTTTATATGATGTGGTTTATTAATGTGTATATTGATAATCCTTGAAGCTTCATCCATTCTCTGTTGCATTCTCACTTTTCTTGCAGGTATTAAACCTTTTGGGGAGTCTTTGCAGTTCTGTACACGTTAAAGCAAATAACACTACAATTTTGGAGACAGAAGAAAAACCAATTCTACCTGAGTGTGTGACATATATGACAGAGGTTCAGTCTGCTTTGTGCTCTTTTTCAAATGGATCTCCTTGTCCTTTCTGATAAATAGCTTTTTTTTTTAACTCCCAATGAGATCAGCCTTAAAAACAAAACAAAAGCAAATTAAAGTCAAATCACCTTCAAGCATTAGGAAGGAGAAACAGTTGTGGAGAACCTGAGTTCATAAACAAAGCTGCTGGTCCTCCACCATGACTGACCTCACCTTTGATACATGCAAGGTTGCCCTAATTTTATGTTTCCAACCCTTTAATTAAAGAGAAACAAGCTGTAAAGCAAAGCACCAGCCTGCCACATTATTTTTACTTCCAGGAATTACTCTGAGTTGGTTATGAGCTCAGTTAGCTTTTTTTTGCAACATAAAAACACCAGGCAAATGCAACCTAGGACTTGTTTAGGAAGGAACTGGGCTTACTTTTCAGGAAATAAAAGTCTGGGATCCTAGAAGATCCTGGAGATGAGTTTCATTGTCCAGAGATAGAAGTTTGAGAAAGAGAAATTAAATATACTGTCTTGATTTTTGATAACAGTGTTTCTCAGCCTTGGCAAATTGAAGACATGTGGACTTCAATTCCCAGAATTCCCCCATCACCCTTGAATTCTGGGAGTTGAAATCCACACATGTTCAAGTTGCTAAGGCTGAAGAATACTGATTTAGGGAAATAAGGAGCAGAGAGACATTTGGACAGGCTTCCAAGATTCTGTTAATAAAACAGCTTTTCTAGAAACCATGGTATCTCTTTCTTAATCTGCCCTTTTTTGAAGAGTCGATGGCACGCATCTATGCTTATAAATCAGTCTCATAAAAATTTGCCCAAGAAGAGATTTAAGAAGTCATTTTCTACAGATCTTCAAGTGCTGTTGAAATGAGGACCATGCTAGCTTTTTTTAGTCTCTCAAAATTCACTGTCTGAGGCCTGATGCTTAAAACATGCCAGTTGAGTTGAGCTTTATGCCTGTACAAGTATGTGTTATGCGTGCATGTGAATGTGCACAGAAAAATGTATGCCATGAATCTTACATGACTACTGTGCAGAAAAATTAAAGATGTATATCTGTAGTATGCAGTGAACGAGTTTAACACTCATTTATTCTTCTTCTGGGCAAACCAGGACTCCCTTAGGAAAGAGCTTCACCCAATCCCATCTTGCCATCCTTCAGGTTTCTGGGGTTGTATCTCCCAGAATTCTAGAAGTGCAGTCACAACAGGTCGGGGGATTGTAGGCAATGTAGTCCCAATACAACAGAGGACCCTGGGACTTGCTGTCCCAATACTGTACATTTGAAAGTTAGAAATATCAGGTTTTAGGGTTCCTGGTCTACAGCTCCCAAGATCCTTTGTGTGATGCTTGTAGCAATGGCAGCCATCAAAAATGCACATGGTGTCTGCAGATACACCATTTCTCTGTTTACCTTTTCTGTTGTTTTGAGGCTGGTTAAGAAAGCCAGACAGAAAGCAGGAGCAAACCTTGCGGTGAACAAATGCAGCTCAAATAGAAGAGAGTCTCTGTAGCTAAGGGTTGAACTATGGAGTCCTTAATGCTCTCTGAGCTT
This sequence comes from Acrochordus granulatus, assembly GCA_032468055.1. NCBI lineage: Eukaryota > Metazoa > Chordata > Lepidosauria > Squamata > Acrochordidae > Acrochordus > Acrochordus granulatus. The sequence goes on from JANHZU010007189.1 coordinate 23,330, forward strand.
GATCGTTTGCTTGCAGACCTTTCATTGCCTAACAGGGTAACGTCATCAGTGCAAGAAAGTATGGGATTTGCTCCCTGTTTATAGACAGTATAGTTTTCTCCTTGGTAGTTCCTACTTCTCCAGCCTTAACATCTAGACAAGCAGGGATTAACACCAGACAACAATCAAAGAAAAAACAATACCCTAATGAAAGAACTACCAAAGAGAAAAGCACACCCTTATCAACACTGGCAGGGCAAGCTATATTATAAAAAACATTCCCTCGGCCTGATGATGGTAATAAAATATCTGCAAAAAAATCAACCAAGCTCAGAGAGCACCAAGGACCCCACAAATTCTGCTCACTCCAGTGGATCTTGATATTTTAGCATTGTTTCCATCCATCTGTTTAGCAGTTGACTTCCAATTTTGCTTTCCATTTGATATTCCTTCTCCGGCACTCTGTTGTTTCCCCCTTTGGTGTCCTCCTTCTGTGTATTTTGTGTCCCTGCATACCAATGTTTGGTGCCTCTGTGTATGTTTCCATTTGGATAGCTCTTTTGTCCAACCCTGAAGTTTCTTTGTTCTTCTTTTAATACCATTAATAAGGATAACATTTGCTTCCTCACAGGGAACTTTAGATATGAATTCACTTGTTTGCAGATCAAGCAGGCTCATAAAGAGTACACGTCAAGCAAAGCATTTTCCTTCTATCAAAGGAAAATATTGAGTAAATTAAATCTGTTTGGCAGAGGTAATGTTACGAAGTCTGAAGGGAAAGATGGCCTGACTCCTTCAAAAAGAAGCAAAATTTTGCAATCAGTACACAAAGCAACTGCATTATCAGTTTGTGCTTGTGGTTTTGTAACGTATTTGGATTTACTTGTCAAAAAGAAGCTTGATTCAGTCTAAATAGATGTATTATATTACTTTGATTCTGTATCCTCCTGGTTCCTGAAAATTTCTTCTAGGCATGACTGCTACCTTTCGAAACATTACTCTGAAGCCATGTTTGTTTTTTTCTCCCTTGATAAGAAAAACAAAAGTGTCATAGAAGTCTCCTCGTTTATGCTGAATTGGGCTGTCAGATCCCTTGCTAATGGTCTCCAGAGGCTGCATAAGAATCTTTTCTAAACTTCCTTGGAATTCCTTGAATTCTGAATTCAGGATTTTTTGTAGGGGAAGCTGAAACTCTAGTATTAAACAGGCAAGGAGGGAGGAACAAAGGAAGGAAATGGAGAAAGAGGAAGGAAGGAAAGAAGGAAGGAAGGAAGGAAGGAGGGAAGGAAATGGGGAAGGACAGAAGGAGTAAGAAGTCAGACTATTTTCTAAGCCTGTTTATACTAATGGTATAAAAAATGCAACTGTGGCTCCCCAGCATCACACACTTATTTCCTTTTTTTAAAGTTTCACAGGAATTAAAGGATCAAAATGAGTGCCTTAGGCCTGGTGGTTACCCATTGCCCTCTATCAGAACCCTGAAATCCCCCCAAGTCTGGCCAGTTCTCCCCCCTTTTTTAAAAAAAGGAAAAGTGAGTACTTAAACCTTTGCAAGAATAAAGGCCCTAAGTGACCAAAAAGGCCACTCACAACCCCAAAACTAAGGTCTTCAAATTCATTGATGGTTTTTGGGCCTTCCACCTTTCATCTGAGAAGCAATAAGGAGAAAAGGAGTTACAGTTATATTACACTGTAAAAAGCATCACTAGAAGGACAATGATATTGTTCCTCCTATTGATGGGGAAAAATGGTGCGAAGAGGAGAAGGAAGAGGAAGGGGAGGAGAAAGTGTGGATAATTGATATAGCAATACGAGATAGTAGAACAGAAGACAAAGAATTGGAGAAGTATCAAGATCTGAAAACTGAAGTTGAAAATTATAGCATAAACTGGCCGTGGAGGTCTCAGTGGTTATCAGCACACTAAGTGCCATACCAAAAAATCTTGGCTGGGACTTAGAAAATCTGTGCATTGAAAACATTTCCATCTTTCCGTTGCAAAAGGCCACTCATATGCTACGTGATACATGAGGACATCCAAGGTTCTTGGGAAGAACTAAATGCATACGAAGGCCAATACCAGCCAAAGAACCAGCAGCTGTGATTTAACATTGTTGTGTGCAATAACAATAATAATACAAAAGGCTCTCTATCCAAAAAGTGATATTGATCCACTATATTTGCCAAGAGTTGAAGGGGACAGAGGACTCCTACAGGTGGAACAATCAGAGGAAGAAAAATATGGCTTGAATGACTATAACAAGAAAAGTTAATAACCCTTGCTTAACACAATCAATCAAGGAAAACTCTTAAAAACAACAAAGTTGAAGGATGAGTGTAGAACAGGAACATTTGAAAACCAATTTGTAAATTGGAACAATAAGCCAAGAGATATAGAAGGAAAAGCTGATAAAAATTCCACATGGAGCTGGCTAAGATCAAGAATGTTAAAGAAACTGAAGGTTTTATTTCAGTGACCTCTTGAACAAGATTTACCAGCTAAATGCATGAAAGCAAAAATTCAGCATGTAACATACAACGTTGCCTTTGTACTGAAAAGAATAAAACAATTGACTATTTAATCCATGGCTACAGCAAAAATTTCATAAACTGACTATAAGCAGCATCATGACTGAGTTGCCAGAATTATTTCTTTGGAAATTTTGCTAGAGGTTTGGATCTGAATGTAATAAAAACTATAGGAACCATCAAGTTGAGAAAATTTTGAAAAATGAGCAGGCTCTTATGGGACTTTTAAGATCCAAACAGACAGGAATCCTGTTTATAATATGCCTGAAGTTGTGGTTGCTTGATGAGTTATTGAAAAGAAGAAAGTCTAATTCATTGATGTTGTTTTTCTGGGCAATTCTAGGATTAAGGAAAAAGAACTGGAAAAAATTACAGAATACTAGGACTTGCAGATCCAAGTTAATATTTATGGAAAAAGAAATCTGCTGTTAGACCTGTTGTGATTGGAGCCCTTGGAGTGATACCTAAAGGACACTCGCAAAATTTGGAATTTTTGGATTTATGAAACCTAACTATCTTAAAGTTACAAAACCTTCCACCTTGTTAGGAACTGCCTATATCCTTAGGCCTTTCTTAATTATTAAGATAGTGCTTAAGGATATAGGCAGTTCCTAGCAGGTCTATGGTTAGTATTTACCAGTCTTCGACTGTGAATATAACTGTAGGTTATTTATAATAATAATAAGTACTATTTAGATCATAAAAAGACAAAAAAGTCTGGTTGGTGGACATGGCAGTATCTGGAGACAGCAGAAGAGAAAGAACTGGAGGAAATCACAAAATACAAAGACCTGTACGTAGAGATAGACTGTGGCAAAAGAAAGCAAAGGTGGTACTAATAGTGAAAGGGGCCTTGGGTGCAATCCCAAAACATCTGGAGCATCACTTGAATATCATTGGCGTTGACAAAGTCACCATCAATCAATTGCAAAAGGCAGCTTGACTTTGAACAGCTTCCATCCTGCAGTGAGTCCTTCAACACCAGCAAACAAAATCTGCCTCTCCCAGATCCTTGGGAAGGATCGGTAGATAAAAATGCCAAATCCAGCCTAAACATCTGGCTGATGGTGTGATGAACTGTAATAAAAGCTGGGGAATTCTGGGAGTTGAAGTCCACCTGTCTTAAAGTTGCCACGGTTGAGAAACTCTGGTTTAGGAGCTGCCATTTTGAAGCATCCTTGCCTCAAATCGCAGCCCATCATCCCCCACCCACCCTTTTGAAAAGTTCCGCTCTTGGGATTTCTGGAAACATCCTTCTTCTTGCCTGGTACAAAATCTGTGGGTTGTTTTCACGGGTGGCTCAAGCTGACTAATTTATTTCTCACCTCCCACATTATTCTCCACGTTGGCTAACTCCACCGCTCGGTCAGTCTGCGCTGTGAATCCAGCAAATGTGTGAAAGGAGTTCAAATCCACCTTCTCTGAGAAACTGCAAGATATTTGAATTGCTCCATTTTTCAATAAGCCCATTCCTTCACTATCTGCCAAATAATCACATTCAATTCCAGGCAATTCTAAATCACATGGATAACAGCTTCTGGCATTTTTCTTTAAATTTCTCCTTTTTTCCAGGATGAAATGTTACTTGAGCTTAAGAGAAGGACAGCGATTTAGTAGGCCAAATAAATCTCCATTTGTTGACAAAAAGGTTCCAGCTGCAAAGATGGATTTCTCTAGTTCGTTGCTGAGGATAAACCAAGTCAGGGATGCTGACTTGGACTTTTGGGAATTTTAGCCTAGTACAGGTAGTCCTCGACTTACACCTGGTTGCTTACTGACCAAAGATAACGAGAAACCTCCCAAAGGTACTTGTGATCCAGTTCCAAAGTTCTGATGGCTGCTCCGCCACTCCCCTCCCACTCCCCTCCATGTGGTGACGTGACTGCATGTCGGGTACTTAGCTACCAGCCTCCATTTATGGCCACTTGCCATGTCCCATGGTCACAATTTCATTTTACAATGTTTTTACAGGAAACTGGCATTTACTTCCAGTTTTCAGCAAAAGTGCCCCATAACAAACAATAGGTAACCCCTTCCTGCCTGAAAACCAATTGGCCCCCATCTTCACACTAATTTTCAGTAGATCACTGGAACTGCAGGTATCCATTCTTGCTTTAAATGTTTTACCATCATCCTGGTTCCAAAGGAAGCCTCTAACAGAGGACTAAACAACTACAGACTTGTCGCTTTAACATCTGTAATAACTCATGAAGACATTTGAGAGACTGGTGCTGGCCCATCTGAAAGTTATCACAAATCCTCTAGTCCAAATGATCGCCATTTGCATGTTTCGCATCTGGCTTCCAACAAGCAAAGTCAATGGAGAAGCTGGCATGAAAATCACAAGTTGCAGTCACATGACATCACGCTTAATGACTATGCTGCTTCATTTAACAACCAAAGGGAATGAGGTTGTAAGTCTGTCGCAGTCACGTTTCACTTAGTGAACATGGTGCTTAACGATGGAGTTGCCAGTTCCAATTGTCATCATTAAGTGAGGACTGCTTGTACTCCTTAAATGGCTCATAGAGCTCCAGTGAGAATCTTCAAAATTGATGTGAAAAGTAGTACAGACTAAACTTCTTACTTTGAAACATTTAAAAAACCTGGATATCGATATTTAATTTCATTTTTACATTACCTAGTAGTCTCAGTTGCATTTGGAAGCTGTATCTGGCTTTCATTTGATTTTCCCAGAATGCCCCACAGCCTTGAGGCATTGTGGGAAAATAAAGCCATAAACACCAGCCTTTGGACACTACCCATGCACATTCCCCAGTTGTCAAAAAGGATCCTCCAGGGATCCAGCCTAGCTTGGTTAGCAACTGGTCAGGACTATTTTAATATTTTTCAAAACAGCAGTGGAGATAAAGGATTATTTCGGCTTCAAAAAAAAGTGCTTCCAAAACTAGTTCTGAGAAGCAAAGACTGTTTGCATTTCTGACATGGTGATGTCTCCCTGCTGCTCGACGGGAAGCTTTAAAGATTCTTTTCTTCCTAAGTAGGCTTCAGAAGAAGAAAACAAAAGATATGATGCTATTAGGGAGCTGAGTTTTGCATCTTATAAATGCATCCCTTTGCAAACTGCGCCACAGGAGAACCATTAGCATGGAGGGGGAGAGGAGAAAAATGCATATTCCATTACAAAAATGTCACGTGAGCAAGAAACATTCATTTTTTAGAGGATGCTTCCCGTTGCCTCTCCACCTGGCCCCTACGGTCTTTCCTACAGCAGGGTTTCCGAATCTTACATATTTAAGACACGTGGACTTCAACTCCCAGAATTCTGGGAATTGAAATCCACGTGGCTTAAAGTTGCCAAGGTTGGGAAACACTACAGAAGCTGCCAAGGTTGGGAAATGCTCCTGGGACTCCCATCAAAAGGGAGCGGCAAAACATTTTGAATTTGAAGTGCTTTGAGTTCAGAGCCACCCACTTTAAGTTTGGAGCCCCAAATGACTCACTTCAGCCACACTGGAAGGGTTTGGAGTTTAAATTCAGCCCGTTTCACTTTTCCCAAATGGTGGGAACAGACTCTTTCCAATTCTTTCCAACTGTTTGGTGCGTTTTGCACATCTGCGCACGATTTCAGATTCAGAGTTTTTGCATAAATAAGTGTCAATCATGCCTTGAAAACTCATCTCAGCTAACAACTATGGGAATGGTGGTCTAAACTCCTGTTTTAATACAATCTGTGTTTCTGTGTACTGTATTCTGTGGTATGTATTTTTATGTATTTTTTTTAACTTTCCTTTTAAAGTAACTGGCTTATAACAACCGTCTCCTTTGTATTTTTTTTTCTATTTCCTTTTTCATTTTGTTACCTTCAGATACCTTTGGTAAGTGTGGTTTCTGTTTAAGTCAATCAATTCTTCTTTTAGAAATCAAATTAACCAATCTAAACCAGCTGCTGCCCAGATCTTCCCTGTCCCATATCTTCCCATCCTTTAAACTAATTCTGTCTTAATAGCTTTTCCTCAAAGGCATGCCGCTCCATTACTAACGCCTTATTTTTCCGTAAGGTTATCTTGCCCTGTTGAACTAACTCAAAATGGGGTATTACAGGCTGTCAAAATCCTCTTACTTTCTGAATCTTATGCCCATTTCGATGAACTGAAGCTTGAAATCTCTACCTGCATTTACACAAACCTCTGCCGTTTGGACTGATCCTGCAATTTTTGGAAAAAATAAAAAATGCAGATTATTCTCCTGAAATTCCCCAAATACTTTATAGCTTGTTCCCTAAAATTGCTCTCTGTCTACTTTGCAAATGGAATTAGGGTTTGGAGTTTCACATCTAATGGAAATGCCATGAAGAATTTTCTGAAATTCAGCTTGGTTTGCAGTGGAGGGATATGAAAAGGGCTCCCTAGGAACAAGTCCCGTATTTTTAAATTTCATTTTATGGAACCCTCGGAGGCTGAACAACAACAATGCCATGGGATGAGGAGGAGGAAAATATTTGTCCTGCTTTTCTCCTTTTTGGAGGTGCCTGGAGGATTTTTTTTAAAGGCAAAAGCGTAGTTGAACTTCGGATGTTTCAAATGGGAAATATTTTCTTTGAACCTATTTCATCCATAGCAAGCAGCGAGAGGGCAATGTGGAGTCCCAGGTGCTCTCTGAGCTTGATTGTTTTTCTGCAGACGTTTCATTACCAAACTAGGTAACATCATCAGTGTACTGATGAAACTTCTGCAGAAAAACAAGCTCAGAGCACTTATGATTCCACAATTCAACCCTAAACTACAAGTAATCTCTTCTGGAGGACAAAGTCAAAGAAGCAGAAATGATGATCAGGAAATGGCTTTGCCAACAACAATTCCTGGGGGAGAACTCCCTGGTTTTCTTCCCTAACCCTTTGCTTTTCTGTCTTGGGGATTTTCAGCCCTGGAATTTCCTTAATTTAAGGGCTAGTGACTTACTGAACTCACTCACAGTGGGGCACTGAAGGCTTTAAACATTTGCAGCAAAGCAATACCAGGACACTGCCTTTAAATAAAAGTCTGTCAAATATTCTGATGTTAGTAATGCACGGTTTTCAGAAGAGATTGGAGCAGAAGCCCTACTTGGGAGTCAGCATTGCAGCAGAAGGTGCCCCAGGGAGGTGTCTTGGAGAGGGACCCAAAGGGAAAGCAATCCAACTCTGGTTTCCAAGGGGGAATTCCATCGGCAGATGCTCTGGACCATCTTCCCCTGGTTACCATGGAGACCAAGCCTCTGCTCATCTCGCACGTGCACTTTAAGGATCTCGTCCACATTTCCTTCCTCGTCGAGAGCTTCATGGGATGGGCACCATTCAGACTCCTCGATCTGGAATTCCAGGGTGGCCCGAAGCCCTGTTAAGGACCAGGTGGAGTGGAAAGTATCTCTGAGCATGAGCAGAAGGCATTTGTCCCCCCCATCCTCGCCAGGAGAGATGCTGATTTTAGAAAGCACCCCGCTGGCTTTGGAGACAGACCTCAACTCCCATTGTCCCTTGCTTTATATGGCTTTAGGGAAGAATAGGGGATCTTTGGGCAATCTCATATTTTGCAAATATTTGGGAAGGTGGCAGTATCTGGAAGACTTTGTCTAGGTCTCAAGGCTCAGCAGGGTCAGGCTTGGTTATTCTTTGGAGGGGTATCCAGCAAGACAAGGAAACTGAAGAACATTTCTGGAAGAAAAGAATGGCACTCCGCATCCAGTTAGCTGCCCGTGAAAGCTGCAAAGGATTTTAGAGATGATAAAACTCTACAGGGAGGAAAAATAACACTCAGGATGAACCTGGAGAAGAGAGAACAGGTAGTCCTCGACGTACAACTACATTTAGGACCAGAATTTCCATTGCTAATCAAGGCAATTGTTAAGTGAATTTGGATCCAATTTTACAACATTTTTTGCCAGAGTTAATTGCTACAGTTATTAAATGAATTGTGCAAGTGTTAAGTGAATCTGGTGTCCCCCCCTTGACTTTGCTTGTTGGAAGCAGGCATGGAAGTGTTGATCATGTGATCCTGGGATGCTGCAACTGTTGCACATACATGCTGGTTGCCAAGCACCTCAATGTTGATCATGTGACCATGGGGCTGCGGCAATGGTTGTAAATGTGAGGACTGGTCATAAGTTCCTTTTTGCAGTGCCATTGTAACTTCAGATGGTTACTAAATGAGTGATTGTAAGGCAAGGACTACTTGTATTCCATCTAGATAGAAGGACGGCTGAGAAGGAAGCTCAAGATAGCCCTGCCTTGTACAGGTAGCCTTTCAAGATCCTGCCGTTCTATAATAAAGCAGCATTCTTGCCCTGGCCTACCTTGCAGGGCTAATAGAAACCACAAGGATATCATTGAGAGTTGAGCTAGACTCAGAAGAGTCTTTATTTTGAACAGCTTGAGGACTTTCCTGAATTGATTTAAAAACTAAGGCTGACTTTTTTTGGGATTGGAGACCACCAGGAATTGCCTCTGCTGTAGGTTACACTGGGAAATTTAAAAAAAGATCCTGGAAAACAGCAATGGGAACCTCCCTCCCAAGCATTATAGCAAACATATCATGGTTTTGCCCATGAAGGTATCCTATGTCAGTCTCAGCTTGTAGAAAATTTGTTTTATTTATTTGTATGGATGCTTTCTGCTCCAATCTGCCTGCAGCCTGCTGCTCACAAGGAAGATTTTGCCAGAAAGAGGGGAAAAGGGAATTCAAAGCCCCTTTATTTTCTCTCTGTGCCAAGATAATTATATGTTTCAGCCTTGCCTTTTACCAATTACTTCAGAACTGTGGACTGGGCCTTGCTTTACATTTTCAGCAGAGTCTGTCTTAAGTAACATGTTTGAGGAAATATGAGGGTTTGGCCCAACTTCTTTCTCACCCCACTTTGGAAAAACAAAAACTCTTAAGTTCTTTAGATATGAAACTCCAACACCGGAGGAAAAGATCTACCATCTGTGCCATGTTCTCCCAGCCCCATCCCACTCCCTCCTGATTTCACTCATCAAGGTATTTTAATGATAATATTAGGAAAGCAAAGATAATCCCAATAGTGATCGGCACCTTAGCTGCAATCCCAAAATATCTGGAGCACCACCTGGACACCATCAGCATTGACAAAATCCCTATCAGTCAATACAAAAAGCAGCTTGACTTGGAACAGCTTACATCCTTCAATGATACCTTTAACACCATCAAAGAATAGCATCTACCTATCCCAGGTCCTTAATAGGTGGACATAAAGGCCAAAACCAGTCTAAACATCTGGCTGACTTTCCAACCTGCCACAAAAATAAACTCCAGACATGGGCTGTTTTTTTCATTTAGCAACCAATCACTGTAAGGGAGGACAAAAAAAATTAAGATGGCTGCAGCACTCATCATCTTGACTTTTTTGACTCCCTTCCCCTCCAAAGACACTCCCAAGCCTTCGACTTTGCTCACTTCCTCATTTGGATAACTAAAATGGAAGCCTTGGACAGGCTGTCATTGATGCTTTAGAACAAAAATGAATATATGGAACGGCAGGTATTCCAGTTTGCCTTCTTGCAGGGTAGTTCCCCCCTGATTGGGGCTTCTAAGTGCAATCTTCATTTGCAGTATCTTGGTCTCTCCAGTTCACTCAAACCGTTTTTGAGAAGCTGTTTGATAAAAGCATGTTTATGTTACATCAAAACAATGCTGTAGCCAAGTTGTAATGGCTTTGCAGAGGGCAGTTTTGCTTCCTGGCAACCAGGCACAATTTTGCCCATGTGGAAAGGGCAGAAACCATGCCCAAGAGATTTGCCCATCAGCATGCAGTTCTCTTGCATATCCCCTTAGCTATGCCCCACTTTTGTGGAGTAACATACACCAGAGACCTTCCAGTGAGTTGCACAGAATTATTTTCAACAAGGATCATTTGTTTTCCCTTCATTTCCTTGACTGAGACTCTTGAGGTTCAGGATAATTAGGAAAAAAATCACTGGGCAGTGGATGCACCCAGTAAGACATTTTTTAACCCTAGTATATTCCAAAAGACTTTTCCTCACCCCAGTTGCCCCTTACCCTTTTTTAAACCTTTTCAGATTTGAGTCACAGATGGCAGATATTTTTTTCCATTTTTTTCCTCTTCTTTTGGAGGCAGAAAAATCTGTTTGAGGGCGTCCTGTTTCTATCAAATAAATCTTTCTTCTTCTTTGTTTTCTTGCTCTTTAAAAATTCCCCAGCTGTTCCTTCACAGTAGTTAGTCCAAATTAACATTATTCCCTTTCCTTTCTCCTTGCCTAATATCCTTCCTCCAACAAGCTAACGAGCCCTGCTTTTATTAACCTTATCCAGTAGCCTTAACTAGATGCTGATCTCTTCCTTGTAGACAATGTTGTTAACCTTTTCTTTAATTAGTATCTAAATCTAACTAGATCCTTACCCAACTTTAACCATATAATCTCTTTCCCACTCCATGGATGGTAACTAATCAGAAATAATAATCACAGAATTTTTATCCCAGATCCTGAAAATTATGCATTTGGTTTAGCAAGGAAGGAAGGGGAGAGAGAACATTTTGGAAGAATTAAAAAGGCAAAAATTATCTGTCCTTGCATGAAGATAAAAGACTGGAAAAATATTGGTATTATCTTGGCTTCTCTTGCAGATCTTATTTGTAAGTTTAGGTAGTCACACAAGTGGAGGTATTTAAAAATATTTGCGTGGGCCACAAAGAATTAAGTACTTCCTGTGCTGCCCAAGGAGTCTGGATTCAGAAGATTGTTCATGAAATCCTTTGCTTTGTTTTCAGGATTGGGGTAAAAACCCTTGAGAATTTTATAAAATATACTTCTTGACTGAGAAATCTTGGAAAGCCAGTGGGAGAAAGGACAATGTGATGATTCCCAGGCTAGAAATTTCTCATGGACAGAAGGGCAGAACCAAGTTTAACTGCACTCCATGCTATGCTGGGAAAATAAAACATAACTTCTGGTTGTGTGCAGAGTGCCTTCCTTGCCCAGGAAGCTGCTTATATTGGCTTGGACAGCTGCTTTGCACCAGATCACAGTATTTTTCAGCCTAGGCAATGCTACACAGTCTTGGTTTTTTCTCTGACCCTTTTTAAAAGTAGCTGGAGGTACTTGTTGGCAATGCTGGGCCTTCCTTTTCACCAAGTCAGGTTTTTTTTCATGCTGTTCTGTTAGAAATACTGAGGACAACCTGCTGCCTGGATTTTGCAAATTGTCAAGGCTTCTTTTGCCGAATAACAAAGGGAAATTAGGCTCCTTCTGGCCCTCAAAATATTCTTTTTCCCCCTGCTTGCATGCAGAAGCAAAGGCTGTTTTTTGCAAAGCAGATCCACTAAGATTCCAGTCCTCATGACTCTGAGTAAAGATCTGGATTGAAATATACCTTGATCTTAAATCTTATCTGATCATTTTTTTGCAGCAGTAGTTAAGCAAGCTGGGTGGGTGAGGAACGATGCTAGGAAGGGACAAAATTATTATTTTTTGTTTTCTAAAATTGTGGACACTTGGATTTTTTTTTCTGGTGAAAGCAGGGCCAGATTCCCCCTAAATCAAGGTCCACATAGGTACCAAACCATCTCAAACCAAACTATAGGTATCCTTGACTTACAGCCACAATTGAAACCAGAATTTCCATTGTCAAGCAAGGCAGTTGATAAATAAGTTGCATCCAATTTTACAACCTTTTTGGCCATGGTTGTCAAGCAAATCACTGCAAATCACATAGTCATTAAGTGAATCTGGCTTCCCCCATTGGCTTTATCAGACTCCAGTTGGGAATGTCGCAAATGGCAATCACGTGATCCCAGAATGCTGCAGCCATTGTAAATACATGCCAGTTGTCAAGCACCCAAATTTTGATCACATGACCATGGGGATGCTGTGACAGCCATCAGTCAAGACTGGTTGTAAGTCAGTTTTTTAAGTCCTGTTGTAAGTTTGAACGGTTACTAAATAAATGGTTGTAAGTTGATGTACATTTCCCCATCCTTTGCCTGGGAAATTGTGCCTCAGAGAAGCAACCTTAGAAACTGCCACCTGCCCATCTATTTTTTTCCTCCTGGGTTCCTTCCTCCCACTGGCTAGTCCTGAAAAGAAAGAAAAAGCCTCCTATTTTCCCCCACTTGTTTTTCACTTGTGTTTGTTGTTCTTTTTTGTTTTGTTCTCCTTTTCCCTTACAGAAGGTACTCCAATCCGAGGTAAGATCACCTTGCTTATGCTCAAGAGCACTCTTGCCCCTTTCCTAAAAAAATGTATTTTACTCTTGATTATAACCAGTTATTGTTCCATTTAGTTATGTGGTTTGTTCTTTTTTTTTCCAGTCCAGAATTGTGTTACCTTGTCACTGTTGGCAAATCTTTTTCCTGCCTTATGTCCCATGTCCTGTGTCTTCTTTATCTGATGGTCCCCTTTTTTTCTCTTCTGAATTCTGTCTTAATTTCCAGAACACATATAATATGGCCCTGTGTATAAATATGTATATATCTGGTTCCTTATTGCAGATTGTTCTTTCTTCATGTTTGAGGCACCACTGAGCAGGGGTGGAAAACTTCTTAAATTCCTGGCTTATTTGCAATTTATGGTCCTGCAGGTTTAAAAGCTGATTTCTTGGAGTCTTGGAGGGGCTGTAGACATGTTGGTTTTTTGGTGTGGGTATCTAAGAATAACTCTTCTTCACATTCCACCAAGATGACAAGTGTTAATTTGACATAGCTCTGGCAGCTCAGGACACAGAAAGTGGGAAATTTTTAATAAAATTGCAGTGGTATTTTCTTGGTGTGAAAAAGAACAGGAGAAAAATCTCTTCTGCAAACATAAGAGACATATAAAATCACAACAAAGGATTTTTTTAAAAAATCCAGAAGCCAATTTCCTGTGTTGTCCAACAGATGCCCCAGAAATCCTCTCATAGACCGTCTCTGCAGATGGAAAATTCATTCTGCTGCCTTGCTAAGTAGCTGAGAATTAACTCTATCCTAATTCCAAGGGTCTGAAGGCCAAATCTTGACCGCCAGCAGCAAAAAAGTTACTCTACTTCTCCATTTCCAAAAAGGAAGACTTCCCAGAGGAAAAGAAAATGGGTGAATGGGGCTTGTGCTCTGATCCAGCAGAGCTCTTCCTAGGTAGTTTTATTAAGATAGCAAAATGGAACCTCCATGCATAGGAGCAGTCAGCCTTGGATTGTGACATTCTGATGATGAGGAACCTCAGAGGGTTCATGGTTTGCTGGTGGAGTTTCCATAATTGGCAACTGTAGAGGGAAGAGGAAATGGCCTTGAGGAAGATAAAAGAAACCTGAGTCTAGGGTAGGACTGTAACATATGCAAATATCTCAGAACAAGCCCCTCCCTAATTCACATGAAGGTAAAGGAGGGAGGTGAAGGCACATTCAGATTCTGTTACTAGAACTTATAGTAGCTTTGGAAAACCCAGACCAGAAAATGGAAAGAGAATGGAATAAAAGCCCAGGATTTGGTGGACCTTTCTGTGGAAATGGGACGTTGCGATATTCTGATTTTACAGGCAGTGAGGAATGAGCAATCTTCTTAACCAGCTCCATATACAGGTAGTTCTCGACATGACTGTAATGGAGACAAGCTCGCTTAACGGCCCCTACCTCCTGCTCTCCCTGAATGCAGCTATCGAATGAATGTGCAAGTTGTTAAGTGGAGCATGGAGTGCCTGAGGGGATGGAGAAGACGTGCCGCAGGGCCAGGGTTTCCCCCCACCCCCCCCACACCCCATGCTCTGCTTCCCACCCCCCAACTGAGTCCCCACAAGTCTTGGGCCTCCTCCCCACACCCTGTCACTCATCAGTCACTTACCTTCTGAAGATCTCTGAAGCTCTTTGCAGCCTTGTGCAAACTGCATTAGGGAAGCAAAACGGAGTGATTCATCCCTGAGCTGTGCAACATCCGCCATTTTGGCACAACCGCAAGGAGTTGTGGGTATACTGAAAATGGCGGCCGCTTCTAAGAGTCCCAGGGACACAAGGCCTGCCTCCTTCCCCAACAGGAGGTCCAGGATGCAATGAATGACAAGCATGTGGGGAGGAGGCCCAAAGCCTGCAGGGACCCAATGGGTCAGGATGCGGGGGAGATGGGTAGGGGGCTGCTGCATGTCTCTGTGGTCAGTCATAAGGGTGAATGACCACGGTGGCGCTGCAGCGGCTGTAACTTCGAAACGGGGTCTTAAGTAGCTTTTGTGGGAGAGTCTGTCATACCTTTGAACAGCTTAAAGAGATCGGTCGTTCAGTGAGGACTACCTGGAGCAGTGCAGTGGCTCCATTTGTTTCATGTTAACCTTACTTAGATGTGAGGGCAGCTGGAATAATCCCCAGAAAAATGTTTTGTGAATGGGGTTATTTGAGTTTGGAAGAGGGAAGCACAGCCTAGTGGTTGGAAGAATTATACTGGACCTCAGGAAAGAGTTAAGCAAAGAATAAATTGGATGTTCGACTCAATAGAGCCATTTTCCCTTGTTGCTCCCTGTGCTGCCCTCTGTCAACAATTAACATATTTCTTGGCATTTCCTTTTTCCTTTTTTGTCCTTTTTCTCACCCTGTGCCAGGTGGCCTCCAGATCGAAAGCAGCGAGGAGACAGACCAGGGTAAATATGAGTGCGTCGCCAGCAACAGCGCAGGGGTGCGCTATTCTTCACCTGCCAACTTATACGTGAGAGGTAGGGAGCGCCGTGACTCACAAGAATGGCAAAGATGACCTGTACCCGCCCCTACACGCATGCAGGCAGACATGCCAGCATCTTTTGGGAGCCTTTTTTTACAAGAAAGTGGAGCTGAAGTCATCTCTCAAGGGAAGGAAACTCAATTCGTGATCCAGAGATGGCTGGAGGAAGGAGGACCAAACTTTGTGAAAATTGGCCATCATGAACAGAAGGAGAACTGTCTAATAAGTTTGTTAGGGTATGTTCAAGGAGAATGTGGAAGACTATACAGATAGTCCTTGACTTATGACCACAATTGTGACTGGAACCTCTATTGCTAAGCATGCAATTGTTAAGTGAGTCATCATGTGACCACACCCAATTTTGTGACCATTTTGCCACAGTCTACAGTTTAGAAACCAGAATTTTTGTTGCTAAACAAGGCACTTGTTAAGTGAGTCACACAAATTTTACAGCCTTTTTTGCCACAGTTATTAAGCAAATCACTGCAGTTGTTAAGTGAATCTGGCTTCCCCCATTTACTTTGTTTATCAGAAGCTAGCAATGAAGTTAATAAATAGTGATCACGTGAAACCTCCCCCCGGGACACTGCAATTATTGTAAATACATGCCAGTTTCCAAGTGCCCAAATCGTAATTATGTGATCACAAGAATAGCTGCAATGGTCATAAGTCCAAGGACTGGTCATAAGCCATTTTTTTCAGCACCCTTGTAACTTCAGGCAGTTGCTAAGCAAATGGTCATAAATCAAGGACTACCTGTATAGACAGCCCATGATGTGAAGCTTTCTTATGTAGAGTCCATGCCCAGCAATGTTCTCATTTCCTTCCTTTTCTCCTCATTATATGTGAATAAATTGTGCTTAGGTGGGTTTGGGAAGGAGGCAACCACAGACATAGACACCTCTTCTTCTCAGTGAGTCTTCTCAGTCAGATGATCCTGCTACATCTTAGAGGAGTTTCAGACATTCAGTCTGGGGACTTTAGCTCTCTGCATCTTTACATTGAAGGTTGTTATGGAAGCCCTTTAGGTAGGACTACTTGGAAATAGGTGAAGGATGCAGTTCTTGTCTCTCTCATCCACTGAGACCATGTAGTACCTTCCCAGATGCCTTGCCTTGGAAGATAAGGATGGCAGCTCACCAGGAGAGAGCAGAGTTTTAACTGCCTTCCTCCTTCAGAAGGATATTATCCAAGGTCAGGGAAGAATCCTAGTGGTTTAAACGAATTTCTAAAAACTTAGCCTTTCTTTGAATGCCAATCACTCACTAGAAGAATGTCCTCCATTTCAACAGTAGCTTCCAATGTGCCTAGGAGCACAAATTCAGATTTCCCATCCAGAGGATGAGTGCCATTTTACAGAAGGCTGCATTGGTCTGGCTAGGAACAAATCTGCTAGAACAATGTCTTCCCATTCCTTGGTTTCCTTGACATTTGACCTCCCTGCCTTTTCTTCCAAAAGATATGGGCAAGAATCTTCCCCAGAATCGATTTTTGAGCAATTACAAGTGATCTTCGACTTACGACCCACAAATGGCATGGGAACTTCCATCCCAAAGCAATGCAGTTGTTAAGTGAGTCCCACTTGATTTTCTGGCTTTTTTGCCATGGTCCTAAAGCAAATCAGGCAGTCATTAAGTGAATCCAGCTTTCCCTGCTGATTTTGCTTGAGGGAGGGTTGCAAATGGCAATCATGTGACCTTGGGATGCTGCAACCATCATAAATACATCCCGGTTGCCAATTCCCAAATTTTGATTATGAGACTGGGGATGCTCTGACAATACTAAGTGTGAGTCATTTTTTCAGCGTTGTTGTAACTTCAAATGGTTGCTAAACAAATGGTCGTAAGTCAAGGACTACCTGTAAATGGGAACAGTTCAATCCCTCAATGAAATGGGTACAGAGTATCTGAAGTCAAAGCATCCTTTCAAGATGATGCTGTGAATGGATCTTAACTAAAATACAGAATAAGCTGTGCAGTAGAGAGGCAGAGTGGAATTCTTGTATAAAAATGCCTGCCTCTTGTAAGGTACCTTGTAAAGCTCCATAGAAAAATGTCCACCTGAACAATTCAGTTCCTTCTTTAACCAAGGAACTGTGTTGCTTTCAAAATATTCACTAGAAATGAGCTAGGGTAGGAACAAAGATGCAGGAGATAAAGCAGGTTCTTGAAAGTACAGGTAGTCTTCAACTTACGACCACAATTGAGACAGAATTTCCATCACTAAGTGAGGTGATGAGTGGCACCTGATTTTGTGATCTTTTTTGCTGCAGTCGTTAAATGAATCACATGGTTGTTAAGTGAATCTGGCTTCCCCCATTGACTGTGTGTGTTGGAAGCCAGCCAGGAAAGTAACCCTGGGACCTCATAAATAGCCCAAATTTTGATCATGTGGCCTTGGGGGATACTCCAACAGTCCTAAGTTCAAGAATCACTCTTTTCAGTACCATTGTAACTTCGAGAGTTTGTTAAACAAATGGTCGTAAGTTGAGAACTATCTGTATTCATAAGAGAGGTGGTGGTAATTTCTTTGGCTTCCCTATCCTACCTAGAGGCATAACCACTCATTTCCAACATTTTAATTGGCAGCTTCCATTCAATCTAAACTGAATGGGTGAATTTCCCTAGCATAGACTTTTTTAAAAATCTGGCTGAATGTCTTGCCTTGATTTTTCTCATTTAAAATAGGGGTGTTTTCAGGAGTTCAACAGCTTCAATAGAGTTTCAATAGCTTTTCATTCTCTCTGCTCCAAAAAAGAAACTTCTACACAAGTTATTACTTTACACATAGAAGACAAATTAGCCATCTGATGGGCTGCTAAATGTTTTTAAAACTTTTTTTTATGGCCAACAAGAATGAAATTGTTGGAGACTTCAGCATTTATGTGACTGTTGCCTTCAGGCCTTGAGTCAGACATCATTCCAGAAAATGACACTGTTTTTTCTCCCTTTTTTCCTTCCCCTCCCTGACATCTATGCCAAAAAAAAAAACTGCATTTGTTATTGTTTATTGTTGTGATAATATGGACATATATATTATTTCTGTTATTTATGTCTGTTTGGAGCTGTGGTTTAATGCCCTAAAGGGTGAGATGTAGTTTCTGGTGCAGCCTTCATGATTTCAGTCCTCTGAACTCTTAAGAACAAGTATCTGGAGGCTTCTAAATCTTGGCATCTGGACATTCATTTCGACATTATTGTTAAGCTTTTGGCCTCATCTTGAGGCCTTTCTCAAAACAAGTTGTAATAGGAGAAGGGTAAGAGTAAGTATATATTTTTTTCTTACCTCTAATGGCTCTTTCCCCTATTATAACTTGTTTTGAGAAAAGCCTCGAGATGAGGCCGAAAGATTAACAAAAACATCAAAAATTAATATCTAGATGCCAAGATTTAGAAGCCTTCGGATATATTTTCTTTCCTGGATGACTGAGCATTCTTAAGAACAAGCTGGCAATCACGGAATTTATGTGTCTGGTAATTTGAATGCTGAAATGTAGAAATGATTCGTCCAGTGTCTTCTACATACAGATCTGAAATTATTTCATTCCCGCTGTAGAAAATCCTGGAGTACAAGGTTGTCCTTGACCTGAATTTTTAAAAAAAAATCCTGCCAGAATTCACACTTGGTGTGGTACTTATTCAGGACTGAGCTGTAGTGGCACCTAGTGGCAGTGTACAAGGATTACAAATGTTTGAGCACTAGCAACAAGTGTGAATGAAAAATTCACTGCTCCAAACTTAACTGGGCAAGATGTATCAGCACAATTACACAAGAGCCAGATTCTATTTGAACCCCTATTCTAAAAGACAGGAGTGCTGTGGAGATCTTCACCCCAATTTAAACATGGGGACCTATGTTAAATTAAATGAGTTCTAGCTAACTTGAAGATTTTTCAAATCCTTTGTGTGTTGCTTTGGGTTGGTTTCTCAAAGGATTGATTTCTTGGGGAGTAGGGGTCAGATATGATGGTGGGGTGGGGGTGGGGTCCTCTATGCCTTGTTTTTCCTTCTTTGTTGTCGCTACACTCCAAAAGTCTTGACGTTTTTCTGATTGTTTCTCCCCTAACATGCTTGTTTCTCTAATGACTTTTAGGATCTGTTTGGAGGGAGGGAATAAGACACAAGTTTTTATTTCCTTTTTCTTTGGGGTTTTTCTTTGAGCAGCAAAAGGGGTCTGGTTCCACCCTGCCCGTTTTCTTTTTCTGTGAGTTTGTAGGGGGAAGAAGATTCAAAGGTTTTGGTGTTCGAAGCATGTCCATGTGGGTGCTAGGCTCCTCTCTCTTCTTGTTTAATTTGGCAAGATTGGGCTAATCCAAATATGTGGAAAATGGCATTTTCCCTCCCTCTCCAAATAATTTCTCTTGGGTTGGAATTTGAGGGTCTGTCTTCCCTGGGCTGGAATTTTTGCTAGCTATCCCAAATTGGGCTGTTTCATTGCAAGGCATGGTCTACCACTGTGCCATTCTAGGATACAAACTACCAAGCCCATGAGGACATGCCTCGAACAGGTCTCAGGATCTTTCTGGCCCTGCCTTAAATATTTTGGAGGACCGCAGAAGAGATCTAATCAACGGTGAGGACCCCATGGTGATGGTGGTGGGAATCTGTTCTCCTTGGGTACCAAGCTGTACTTGTTAATCTTTCTTTCCTTCAGCCACAGGGGGATAGTCCCCTGGAGATGTGGGGAGAAGGGGGTGGGCCATCCAGAGTTGCCAGAGGGACTACTGAATTCTTGGGAGGGGGCTTCTCTAAACTGACATGGTGCCACACTGAGCCCTGTTGATAGGAGGTGCCCCCTCCCAGGACGCCTTCAACGTTCCTGGTTCCTCTTCTTAGTGGCCTTGATGGTTCCAGAACGTAAAGGGACATATCTGAGATTTTTTTTATAAAGTTTTTTTTGATTATTTTTTTTAAGTTAAAGACGGAAAGAAAGAGAAAAGCAAGCGATTTGCAGTTGCCAGCCTTGAAGGCCTTTTTTACTCTCTCTGTGTTTCCCCTATTTTCTCTCTTCTCATGTCATTGTGTTCCGCATCAAACCCTTTTAACATCCCTCAGAGCTACGAGAAGGTTGGTGTGGTTTTTTTTCTTTTTTACTTTCTTTACCCACATTTTTACATTTCTTAAGAGAGAAGTATATATCTATATCTATAATCTATCTTTTTTATTTAAAAAATAAAAAATCTCTATGACGAATATATTTTAAAAAAAGAGAAAAAAATTAAAAAAGAGAGAGAGAGAGAAAGAAAGCAAGAAATCTCTGTACATTTAAAAAAAATAAGATGGCGAGCGAGATCTGCTCGTTCTTGGGTCTCGCCGGAGATGAGTTGAGTTGCATTGTGGGCCTCTCTCTGCATCCTTTGGTAACGTTGCTGCATTGTGTGCACTTTTCTGTCGTCCTATTTATCTTGCCGTATGGACATTTGGGCCTGATGCATGATAGACGAATGTTAACAATGATCTCTGCATGCTGGTCCTTTTTAATTTTAGATTTTTATTTCATGGCTTCAGTTTTTTAAAAAACTTTTTTAATTTTGAGGTGGGGTTGATTTAGTTTCATTTTTTTCCCAATTGTCTCTCTGTGTGTGTATATATATTGATATATATCTGTATACATTATTTTTTTCAAGAATATATTTTGTGTTTTGTTTTTTTTAAGTGGATTTTCCCCTCCAAGTTATCCCTTCCTAGTTCTTGATTGGTTTATTTTTTGCTTTCATTTTTTTCTCTCTCTTTTTTATTTATTGGTTTTTATTTTTATTTTTTTAAGTTGGTTCTGCTATGCTGCAATTTATTCCAAATGCATTGTGAAAAAAAGCCAGTGTTCCTGCTTTCCCCTCCCTTCTCCAATTCTACCCTATTTCCCATTCCTTTGATCACTGAAATTATCTGCAAACCAGAATAACAAACATCACACGGTTCTAAAAGCTTGCTGAATTCAGTGCAAGAGGCATAGAAGATTGAACTGAGCCAAGGGAGGGGGAAGTGTGTTTTAAGAACACCAAAAAAGGGGGCCGTTTGCCCAGCTGACTAATGTCCAGGAGGCTAAATTCAATCTCAAACAAAATTGGTCCTGCATTGCATTATTTTCACTCCATCAATACGTTCTGTTGTGTTTCTTCTCCTATCTGGTCCTCCATAAAAAGAGCTGAACACAAAGAATGTCAGGGACCTCAAGCCTCTCTCTCCAACAGAATCCTATGGTAGCTAAGGTATGGCGGCACTCTCAGAGTCTGCTTGGCTGGCGGCCTGTGGCTTCCTTTCTTTCTTGCTCCTCCCTGACCAATCGGAAAGGAGCAAGCCAGCAGGGTGAAGCCTTGCCAGAACCCTCTTGTCGCAAGGGCTCATGGGATTTATTTATTTATTAGATTCCTAACCTCCGGCTCATCTAAGGGACTGTTAGGCAGAGGAGGGAGAGATAATAATAGAAATTAATGCACTAAATACTGGTAGTCCTCGACTTATGCTCGGAATTGAATCTGTAATTATGTTCATAAATTGCGGTCGTATGTCAAGGCATCACATAACCAGATTTGATTTTTAACATTTTTTTTATGGCTGTTGTTAAGCAAACACTATGGTCATTCCAGTCAGTTGTCCCCAATGAGCATTCTTTGCTGGAAACAAGTACAGGAAACAGGCAGAAAAAACGGTGATCATGAGACCATGGTATGGTGCAAATGGACACAGAGGTGAGCTGGTTGCCAAGTGTCCCAAATGTGATCACATGACCATGAGGAGGAGTGCAGTTGTCTTTGTCATAACTTCTAATGGTCATTAAGCAACTGGTTGTAAGTTGAGGACTACCTGTAAATATGTTTGCAGAATAGGGGCTTTTAATACAATTTGTGCTATTTCATGCTCAGAGCAAGGATAATTTGACTAGATTAGTGATCGATTGCATTAAGCATGTTCTGGAACAAAATCTATAGCATATTTATGTTATTGATAGTAACTGAGAGACAGTTTGGTCTAGTGGTTAAGGCTAGAAACCAGGAGACAGTGAGTTCTAGTTCCACCTTAGACATGAAAGCCAGCTGGGTGACTTTGGGCCAATCACTTTCTCTCAGGCCAACCCACCTCACAGAGTTGTTGTGGAGAAAATAGGAGAAGGAAGGAGTGTCAAGTATGCTTCTCTCTTTTATGTATGTATTAAGCAACAATAATAAAGGCAGGATGAAAAATCTATATTAACAAATCTGTAATTCTTAGTTCATTAGATCTGTGTGATGCTGGCAGTCCTGATAGGTTTATATGTTAGTTGTTTAGGGATCTTTTTGTTGAGTGTTGTGAGTCACAAAAAAATTAAAATTAGGGACCAATTTAAAAATAAGTAGTTTCATTAGCAAAGTGACAGTAACATCTCCCCATCTTGGTCCTATTTCCACAATACCATGGCTGTCATTGTGGCTATGGTTTGCCTAACTGGGCTTTTGTACATAAAACCTTGATTTGGTTAATAAGATTTTAAACAAACCATGGTTTGGCTAATACAGTTTTTGTAGAGAGAAAGGAGAAAATATCCATCTCTTCTTGAAGTGCATCACTGAAACTATTGCTTTTTTTTCAAGAATGTCAGAATTTGAGTTAAATTCTATGCAAAATAAAATTACTTCTGTTGAAACTAGTGAAGGAGCTTGTAAATCATGGTGTGGAAATTTTTAGAATAATTCTTCTTGTGGGCCTTAAAATTCTGATTTAATCTGGGATGTCTGTAGGATGTGGAGTGCATAAAAAATAGAGCTTGGATTGCATCATTAAGGTCACTGCCATTTTGACTTTTTTGATCATATGCTGTGGATACCCTGGATTTAATCCTAATGAGAGTATTACTTGCAGGGTTTCACTTAAAGTCATACTGTGTATCCACAGGAAAGAATTGGAACAAGGGACCAGCAGGAGAGAAATCCTCTCTTTTTTGTTCAAAAGGGTAAAAAAGGCACCAATGTGCCACGCGCTGCTTCAGAGAGGTCTTTGATTTTCATCTTCAATCACTGATTTCTCATTGATGGAACAGAAAAATAAGTTTATAAAAATAATAAAGGTGGGATATCAATCAAAAGAGGAAATTAATGAACTGGTCTCAGCCAAGGAATAATTTTAAGGACCAAAGTGACAGGTTAATGGATTCCACCAGTTTTGTTCTATGCTTCAAAATCTCTAGTTCTTGAACATACACAGAATATCTTTCCTTTGGCAAAGAAAGTAACTTTTGTGAAATTGGCTAAAATCCAAAAATCTTAGGTAGAAAAGTCTAGCAGAGTTAGAAAGTAGCCAAATATTTTTTAAAAAAGATTACTGTAAACGTTTTGCATCTTTTTTCACATCCATCTCTTCAGTCAACCTGCTAAGAATGCAAAGAGACTGAGCCGAGGAAAATTTGATGCATTAAAGCAAAGAAGCCTTGCAACTTCATTCAATCCCTCCCCACTTCTTACTTTTGCAATTTCTCTGAAAGATGTGTGTGTGGAGGGTATTTTCCTCACAAATTACAGGAATGAGGTTTGAACATGGTTTGGGGGCTTTTTTGGCTTATTTATTAAATTTATACACCACCCATCTCATGACAAGGGACTCAGGGCAGTTCACATTAAAAGAGATAAAAACCACATCAACATAAATACTGTACAGTTAAAATAGTAAAATTAAAAGAAATAAAAGGATATTTATATCAAACTCTGTGATAGTCCATCTGACTGACAACCATTCTCCACAGCCACATCATTTAAACCCAGCCCATGTCCCATATTTCTTTGAAAAAAATTTCTGTTGCATTCATGTTGGCATCCCTTGGCAACTCTTAAGATGTGTGGACTTCAACTCCCAGCATTCCCTAGCTAATATTCTGGGAATTGAAATCCACAATTAGTGGCTGGGAAATTCTGGGAGCTGAAGTCCATAAATGTTGGCTGGGGAATTCTGGGAATTGATGTCCACGAATGCTGGGTGGGAATTATGGAAGTTGGAGTCACAGATCTTAATGTTGCTAAGGTTGAGAAACACTGCTTTAGATAGTGTCAGGATTCTGATAAGGTAAAGAATGTGGAATTCAACACTGTATCAACCAGCTTCTTCTTGAGATGGATGGATGAATGGACAGATATAGATAATAGAAAGTAGGTAGGTAGAAATGATAGGAGATGGTAAGTAGGTAAGTAGGTAGGTAGACAGACAGGATGGATGGATAATTGGGTAGATGGACAAAGAAACATACAGCCATATGGACAGAAGAGATGTTTACAAAAGTACTCTACTTGCATGCTCTCCTTTACATCCCAGGCATTTTAGAGCTTCTGTGAACTTGGCAAACCCAACCTTTGTGTTTTCCTACTCTGCCTGATTCCTACATCCCACTTTCTGCTCATATATTATTGCCATTTCTTAAACTAGGACCAAAATGAACCAAAAAAAGCAATATAAAAATTACATAAAATTCTTCAAGGGCAGGTGTTGAAGCTGTGTGATTTTTGTTGTTGTTTATGTTTATTTGAGAAATCCAGTGCAACTTTATTATTTTTTTTCCTCTCTCTGTTTCTTTCTCTCTCTTTCTCTCTCTGATTCCCTCTTTCTTCCTCTTTCTTCTTTTCTCTCACCATCTGTTCTTCTCTGAAGATGTAGAGATTTCCATGCTTAGATGCCTAGATGCAGGCATTTACATGCACAGAAGCATGCATATCATCCTTTCCTGTGTTTTTCCCTTTCTTTACCAAGTTCAAAGATGGTTCATGGAACCATCAAGCTTTTAAATTTTGACCATCATCCTGGAACTCAAGACCTTTAAGGAAATGTTGCAAAGAATTAGTCAATACACAATTTCCTTCTTCCTTAGGGACTACGAATGTGGAACTACTAACTGGGTTGCCCTGTGTCCCAATTATCAGAGAACAGCCCCATGTTTGAATGAACCCATCATCTGTTTGAAGAAAGCTAGAATGCTTTAGAACAGACCATGACTAATAATTCTATCTAGTTGCATGCATTAATTTACAATAAATAGTGCACAGCATAGAATGTGTATACTTTTTCTAGGTCATTTCTTCCTCCTCTTGATTTTAAAGAAGTTCATTTAAAGAAAACAGAATTGAAGGCCAGGATACTAGCTAGTCTGAAACAGGAATTGGACAGCCAACTGTTTTTCTGGATGTAAAATCCACCTCTAGGCAGATTTGGTTTTAATCATGGTTTGTTGAATAAACCAGAAGACCCTAAACTAAACAAAATTTATTTAGTTCTACTATAATGTGGGAACCCAGCCAGTATTCTCCATTATTTAAAAAAAATCAGGAGAAACATTCAGTCTGAAATACTCTATTGCCATTCACAGATTTCTATAAAAATCCCATCTCTCCTTTAAAGGCAGATCAATTCACCTATTGGTTTTCTGTAAGGTCATGACCTGAATGGCATGCTGGTATCCTTTTTTTTTAATGCGGTGATACCATGACACACCTCATGTCATGTGTCCTCCAGTTTTGTGATGAGGTGATGGTGGTCCATCAGCACACTATTTATAGCCCCCTAAGTTTTCTGTCATCAGATTTCAGCCATCAAATGGTTGAATTTCAGTGGTCTGTCTCGACTTCTATTCCACCATTTACTTCTAATTTTGGCCATCATCTTGTGGTGATATCTCTGCTTTACCAAGATGTTGTTTCTTGGCCTTCAGGTCAGAGATTGGGTTAGCATCTGAACTGTTCAACAGGCCCTATGGTATGTACCTAAGGAAAGAATTGGTTGTCTTTATTGGGAAACCCAACAACCATTTTGCCTTTTTAGAGTGGAAGTTCATCCATAAAATGAACCAACAACAACTAGACTGTATGGAAAATCATTCCATATGGGTCAGCTGTTTTCAGGTATGTTCATTGGGAAAAGAATGTGCTAATTAGACTTAGTCCTTGACTTACAACTATAGTTGGGACCAGAATTTCTGTTACTAAGGGAGTCATTCCCAATTTTGCAATCTTTTTTGCCATGATTGTTGAGCAAATCCCTGCAGTTAAATGAATCATATGGTCATTAAGTAATTCTGGCTTCCCCATTGACTTTGCTTGTTAGAAGCTGGCTGGGAAGTTCTCAAATGGGGTCATATGACCCTAGGATACTGCAGCTGTCATAAATGCATCTCTTTTGCCAAGCAGAAATTTTGATCATGTGACCATGGGGATGCTGCAACAGTTGTAGGTGCAAGGATTAGTCATAAGCCATTTTTTCAGTGCTGTTATAACTTTGAATGGTCATTAAATGAATGGTTGTAAGTCAAGGATTACCTATACTGCTTCAAGGTCTAGTGCAGTGGTTCTTAATCTTTTTGAGTCACGGGCCCCTTTAAGAATCTGATGAAAGCTATGGATCCCCTCCCCAGAAATATATGTACTTTATTTTATTGAAATTTGATTACCTCATACATATATGACATACACAAAATTTGAATTAAGTAAACAGTCTTGACAAAAAACTCACTTTATTTTTTATCAGACCCTCACGGTCCCCCTGAAACATATCTGTGGACCACTTAGAGCTCCATGGACCTCAGGTTAAGAATTCCTGGTCTAGTGGAAAGCCAAATCATGGTTAAAACTCTAAATCCATGTATCACAAACATGCTGGCTGGGAAATTCTGGTAGTTGTAGTCCATAAATCTTAAAGTTGCCAAGTTTGAAAAACACTCCTCTGAATGAAATCCATTTCCACCATAGTGTTCCTTCTGTTTTCTTTATTGGATCCTCAAAATTTCGTTGGCAAATTTATTTGCATACTGGCCATTTTGCAGTTCCAAAACCTGAGGAAACCTTGAGGGATTTTTTTTCCATATCTCATCTAACAGCTGACATTGAGGGAGATATTTAGAATTTAATAAGAAAAGGTGGTGGTGTTAATGGCAGACAATTTTTTCAGATTCCCTCCATGAGCCACACAATTTAGGGAAATCCCCTGCAAGATCCTTTCTAACATCTCCGTCTTCTACAAACTTGCACTGAGAAAGAGAAAGAAAGAGAGGAAAAAATATTCCAGGCGTAAGTGGATACCCTCTGTTGCTTTGAATAATCCTCTGCTCTCAATTTCCCCTTTTTTTAAAAAAAGGGGGAAAAATAAACTGAACAAATCCTTGAAATTAACACTCTGTTTCTGCAGAAGGATTTCTCATGATATTTTAGGGAATTATTTGACCAAATTGCTTAAAGGGCACTCTGCAGGAACACTGTGCTATTGTGACTTTGAAAACCTGTGCCTGTTTATGTCTTATGCCTTTTTTGCATTGCTACTTTTTTGTTTGTTTGTTTGTTTGATTGTTTTTGGTTAGGGGGGAGATTTTAGATTACACCTGGTCCTCTTAATTTCAAATGCACATTGCCACCACCAACCAGTGTTTAATATCACAGGGTTGGTAGTGCTACTCCAATCCAATGGGGTTCTTTTCTTTCTCACCATGCACAATAAAGATGTAAAATTTAAACTTTAAATGAACCAAGGTGCCCCAGTGTGCACAAGCATACACCAACATCACACTTCAGTGAAGATTTATTGATATCTTAAGTTAAAATTGATCAATTGGAAAAAAAATACAGATGCATGAAATTAAGAAGAATCGTATGGAGATAGATGAATGCTTTGTTCCTTGGAAGAATTAAGGAAAAAGCAATGTTTAGCCCAGGAATTTGGTTGTCCATTGCCACTTTACATTAAAATAAAAAGTAATAATGTCATACAAAGAATAAGATGAGACTAATGGAAATACTACAAACATCACATCAACCTATTTTTGCAAATATTTTTCTCATCATCTTTCAGAATTATATACTGTTACTGAATGCTGTGTTCTACTGGTTTGCTGGTGAGAAAAACAAATTAAATAATACAGCAATTCCCACAAAGATGAAGGATGCAGTTATACAAATCCAGAATCTAGGATCTTTAATGACATTTTTATCAAAATTGCTGAATATGACATAACCTACTGACATTCCAGCAAGGCCGCCTGCAATATGTGCCACAAAGGAAACCTTAGGAGGAAAAACACACAGAGACATATGTATTTTTAATGGTTGTGTTTCTGCTTGTAGTGTTAACTTTTGGTGCAAACAGCCAAATAATAACAATGTTGCAGCATTAGTGAAAACTAGAGCAGAAATGTTGGCAAATGTGCAGGATTTTGGTGTTTCCCAGTACTACAAAGTAGTGGATATAAGCATGGGATTTGCAAGAACAATTCCCAGATAAGGACTAAGCATAAGGAGGAAATTGGAAGATAAGGAGGTAGTTTCCAAAATAAACCCTAGTGAGCAAGTGAATCCAAAAAATGTACCTTCCCCTCTGTTTCATTCTTCTCAGAAACAGTATATTTAAGAATGCTTGACTGTGAAATTTGTTTGTATCCTGCCTTTATTATTTTTACAAATATTCAGCACACCTTTCTCCTAGTTTCTCCACAACAACCACCCTGTGAGGTGAGTTGGGCTGAGAGAGAATGACTGGCCCAAGATCACTCACCTGGCTTTCATGGCTAAGGCAAGACTGGAACTCACAAGCACTTGCTTTTTAGCCTGGTGCCTTCGCCACTAGACAAAACTGGCTCTCAATAATAATTGCTTTCCTTATTGTAAGAGGTCAACAGTCCTCCAAGCTGCAGCTCTGAATATGATTACCTAGCTGTGTTCTACTGATTGTTTGTACATATAGATCCTCAGAAGTTTGTCATAATTAGAATTTTCAATATAGATTTCCTAGTACAGACTTGATTAATTCTAATCAAGAAATGTGTGCTAGAAAGGGAAAAGAGACAAAAAGTTAGCTTAATACAAGGTGTAGAGAGAGAAAATGTAGCATTCAGATCATGTAAGAAAAAGTTCAAGTTTGCATCGCAAAGAAATAATGCCAAATTATTTATTAGAACTGGTAGCAAGATGAATCAACAAGCTAAGAAAGTGAAGGTAATTTTTTAAATAGCCAATATGCACTTACCTGAAGCCCAGTTAAAGGAGAGAGAAATCTTCTGTACAAAGCAAATCCTACATCTGTTCCAACTAGGAATTTAATACAAATGGTCAGAAGCCAAATTTGCAGTCTCACATTCATTGAAAGGCTGTTCCCAAAGGATTAAGTACATAAGACTTATTTTAAAAGCCAGAAGGGTAGCTACGGTTGTGGAGTGAAGACTAAGGCTGTATAAAGTTTGAGCCATGAAGACATTAAAATTGTCCAGTATACTTCATAATCTATCTTCCCCTAAATACAAATTGCATTGCATAACCTGTTTGTAGAGCATATTCCATTCCAGGAGTGAGGAATTTAATCTAGTTCAAGACTGGATTATTTTTTCCATCCGCACTGATAGCTTGGAGAGCATCAGGAAGGGGGCCTTGGGGAGAATAGTCCCATTATTTGTGCCCTCTGTTCATAAGAAGCAGACCAAGAAGCCACTTCTTGCCTCAGTTTGGAGAAAATGCCAGATTAAAAAGCAATGGAGACCACTGAGCTGCAGCAAAATTAGATGCATCCCCCAAGATGCTAAGATGCTATTTTTATATCTAAAAATATAAGATTTTAAAAGGCATAGTTGACAATCCCCTTTTGGTGTGAAGTTTCCACTAATGCATGCAACAAATTAATCCTAGGCTGAACTGAGCTTTTACAGTGGAACCTCACAAGACGAGCAAAAAAAATTAATAAAATTTATTCTACTAGACGAGCGGCGACTCACAAGACAAGCAAGCTTCACATGATACCTTACGCGTCATCAGTCAGCACGCTCTGTTCAGGCAGTAACCGCGCAAGAGTTCTGCCGACGCTGCCATGTGCAGTTTACTCCATTACTGTCCATGGGCTGTACTGT
>JANHZU010007190.1:17042-29832 GCA_032468055.1 Acrochordus granulatus
CGTCTGGCTCCTCTGATGAGACCTGTCCAGTATGGTTGAACCTCTGGCAAAGCTCTCATCTTCATTAGAGCACACAACACCCCCAACCACAGCAAGGTGGTGCCTCACTGGGGGGAAGCATATACAGTAGAACTGATTAAAATTGTCTTCAACAGTCTGGATTAGATCTGACATTTGGAGGTATCTCAAGATCTTTTGAATTAGATGTCAAGGTGGATGATCAGAATGAAAAAAAAGAAACGCTTTTTTCTGGTTTGCACTGTCCTTTACCAATTACTAGTGTTTTCCTCCCACTCTTCCAATATCCATATACCACATGTCCATGTATTGAACTTTCAGGAAGAACTCTCTACCAGTCTGAAGCAAAGCAGTTCAGCTGTGAAATTAAATTAAGGGAGATAATAAGGGTCTATCTCTTAGATGCAAGGAACCAAAACAACACTATGAACTGATCAGTGAAGTATCTTTATCGCTACTCACTTATTTACAAGAATATCACCAGACTAACTGCATTCTCTTAAGAATAACCAAATAGCACTTCAGGGATTTAGTGTGTGTTTGTGGGGGGTCAAGTTTCTGTCGCTTCCTCCCCTGCAGAAATTTCAGGCTTAACTCCACCTCCACTTCAGCTGTAGATTCCACTCCACCTTCAATGAATATGTCCAAGCAGAGGCTGGGGAAGTTTTGTCATGAATTAAGCAGGGGATTGGTCCTGATGACTTAAATGGCTGCTTTTAAGTAGATGTTGTGTGATTCTGTCATTTATGTTGGTGTTGCTGAGTGAAGAGGAATGGAAAAAGTTCAGGTAGTCTTCATTTAGCAATTTCCTTGTCTAGCAACCATTCACAATTACAATGGTGATGAAAAAGTAGCTTTGCAACCAATCTTTACATTTGTGACCTTCACAGGTCTGTAAAACAAAAAGAAAAAGCTAAAGTAAGATTATAGTTGTAACTGTGAACAGTTGCTATATAAGGCAGTCACTGAACAAGGACTTTCTGTAATTTGAAGCATTTACTTTGCATTTTATTACTATTAATATAATTGTTGTCATCTCTGTAAACGCAGCTTATGCAAAGTATAGGACTATTATAAAAATGAGAACTAATTATATACAGTATATCTATTTTAAAATTCTAGAAAATAAAAATCCAATGACTGGATTTCCCCAACATTTTGTACCTCAAGCATTTCTATCCTTTTTGTCTAATCTCTAATATGCGTACAATCCAGTGTGATTATTGCAATGCATATGTTTAGAATTTATATGCTTTTTTTTGTTTAAATCTTGGATGAAGTATCTAACTTAAGCTGTGGGTCACTTAATGGCTATTATGGGAACCAATGAAAGAGCCTCTTTCCTTGTTTTGCTCTGACAGGTTGAAAATTTTCTTTCTTTGCTAGTTTGTTCCATCTATATATTATCACATGAACATGGCTAGTCATTTTTGGAGAAGGCTCGGCAGGAGGGGTACTCATGTTTGCTTAGCTCTAACAAATAGAGCCAATTTGGTCTAGTGGTGAAGACACCAGGCTAGAAAGCAGGAAACTGTGAATTCTAGTTTCACATTAGACATGAAAACTGGCTGGAAGACCTTGGGCCAATCACCTTCTCTCAGCTCAACTCACCTCACAGGGCTGTTGTTGTCAGGAAAATAGGAGGAGGAAGGGGTAGTAGGTATGTCTGCCACTTTGAGATATTAATAAAAATAATGAAGATGGGATAAAAAATAGTAAAATATAAATAGGCATAATTTGAACCCAAGACCCAGGTCCTTATTGCTGCCTTCATCATTTGCTGTCACAGGGGCTACATTGAGTTCAGTCTGAAAAGTCAGAGATCTGGACTTGGTATTTAGCAGTAGACAAAGCCAAGTCTCCGTTTATTTGTCCTTCTTTGTCAAAACATGTTTCTCCAGATCCCTCACAAATCCTTGAGGCTACTATAGAAAGTTCTGTCATTGTGGGAGACCCTTGACATCCATCTGATGGGCTGATAACAGTGTCATTTTCATGTCTTATCTAAGGAGCTATGAGTTTGCTACAAGGTCAGGCATCACTGGAACACGCAGGCAGCCTCCAAGTGAAGGCTAGGGGAAAATTCAGCACAGATAGGACTATCTCCAAAAGAATGTCAGATCTAAACAAATTTTCCAGGTCAAGAGTTGCAGTTTTCTCTAAACCTGTTGGCCTCTAACGTGTCTGAACAGTGCACTTTCCTCAGTAACTCTTTTCTGTTCACACTTTCTGTGTGCCTCTGTCCTGAATGCAGAGCAGGAAGCATGGCAGATCACCCTCCACCCTCAGTTTCTTTCAGCTTTTGGGCAAATTCCTTGTGTTCCTAGACTGATCCCCACTTAGGAAACTGGCTGCAGCTTAGGGCCATTGTATTTTGTGTCATCCCATTCTCAGAATGTTTGGGGCTTAAGGAAGGCTTGTACCGCACAACCCAGTTTCGGGAAGGGGCAGTTCTGAAGCAACATCTCAGAAGCTTACCTGGCCCTCAGACTGGAGGCCAGTTTACAGCCTCAGCTAGGACTGCCAAGGGACACAAGACTTCCTGATAATCAAACTGACAGCCAAAGGAGTTTGTGTTTTGGCCTTTATTCCAGAGAGTGATGTACAATTTGATGAATTTCATGGATTTGATGGATTACAACCAAAACTGCAGTGTCTTGTGACTTTGTGAAGCCATTTTTGTGAGCAGTCTCTTTCAAATCACAGCAGTAAATGTAAGAGGCAGATTTTGCTGCAGGATGAAACTGTCTCTTTGTGGTTGGGGAATGCATTTTTCTTGGAGTTTTTAAGCTGTAGAGTTTGTGATGTTATGTTTTTTCCTTAAGAGTGGAATGTTGCAATCATTCCAACTGGGGAGGTGAGGTGGCGCAGTGGCTCAATGCCGCTGGATTTGTCCACCAGGAATGGCTGACACTCTGGCAGTTCGAGCCACGGCACCGCAGGATGGGGTGAGCTCCTGTTATTTGCCTCCAGCTCCTGCCCACCCAGCAGTTCGAAAGCACGTGAAAATGCAAGTAGATAAACGGGTACCACTTCGGTGGGAAAAAGCTAGCTGCATTTGCAAAGAGAAGAGAGCGGGAGCCGGCACTGGACCTGCCTGAACCCAAGGTGAGCCCAGAACAATGGAGGAAGGCTCTGGATGAACAACAAAAAATCCAAACCGCCAGTCAGCTCGCGGAAATAAAAATAATGTAACTTAATGTCAGTGATTCTAAGCTGCCGAGAGTCACTCTTGAGAGAGATCTGCAGCATATATTAATCTGTAAACAGTATAGTACAGGGAAATGGTTTCAGAAATGAAAAAATTTAGTAGAACTTTCCAGAGATGTTTACCCATGATTTACTCACCCATTTTATAGGGAATATGAAAAAGTCCCGACAGGCAAGTTCTAGTTAACAGTTATTAGGCTTATATTTAGTTCTTGGATTTTTAAAGTATAGTGGAACCTCTGACTGCGAGCCTGATCCGTTCCGGAAAAATTGCTCTTAATTGAAACGAGGTTTCCCATAGGCAACAGTGGAAATTCAGACAATCCGTTCCACCCTCCAAAAAATATTCACAAAAAAAAATCATTTTTTTTCAATGGAAAAAAAATTCAATGGAATTTGATGTAGAAATGACTGTCCCTAATATCTGAAACAACTAACAATGATTAACACAATATAAAGCAGAAATAGAACAAACCAACCAGCAGTCTCATGCACCGAGGTGCTTGCAATCCGAGGTAACACTGTATGCACAAGATGTGCTGATTTAATTTCTATTATTTGACTAATTATAAGTGAGGGATTGGATGTTTATAAAGTGCATGGAGCTATAGCTATTTAGAATATAAATGTGGTGAAGTGCATGTTGGGGCTTTGAAAAAGACACACATAATTTTAGATTACATAAACACAGTACTGTGCAGCATAATTCCCAAATCATAGGACTTGTTCCATTTTATTCGGGATTGACCTCAAGTATGTTCCCTTTTGCTGTCATACTTTAATAATTCAGATAAACAAAAAGAGATGTAAGAAACAGCAACAACTTAGTTTCTGCTCACAGACCCAGAAACTAAACCCTGCGAAGAACAATGAATGTCACTAAGCATGCTGAGTTTTGAGAAATGATTATTGAAAGAGAGATACTCGATGTCAGTGCTTTAAAAGTATCTGAATAGGTGTCACTTAGAAGAAGCCTCTCTCATCCCAGATGCAGTTGTGGAAATCCAACCAAAAGTAAGCTGTGCTCCTGGGCAATTGTATGAAGCCACTGCTGGGTTTTTACCATCATACAGGCCTGATTTCTTGCTGCTGTATTGAGCAGGTTGTTGTGGCTGCAGTTTAAACTGATTGCATCTTCCCTAATCAGCAGATGTCTTTTTAGTCATGCTGCAGAAAAGTTATTTACAACTTAGAATACTGAACAAGATGCTGGCCAACTTCTGAAACATTTTTACATCCTAAATGAAAAGGAAATATGCAAGTGGTTAAAGTAACTTAGAACATCAAGAACAAATTGAGGCAAAGAAAAAAATTAAGTCACATAAAAAATAAAAGAGGTTTAAGTCCTTATTATGAGCTGATGAATCAAGGTACTGTACATTTCCAGCTATTTTTTAAACATGGAAATCTAATTTTGCATTTTCCCCTTTCCCTTTCTTTCAAATGTAAATGAATTTTTGTCAGCTGAAAAACACTTTCCTCTACAAATTCACCTTATACATTTTGAGACTGAATATATCAGAGTTATATAGAATTTGCTTAGCTCCTCTGTGAGCTGCCTGGGTTGCCAGTGGATGCAATTCAAGGAGCTGGTTACTACTTTAACTTAGGGTTAAAGTATTTTGTTTGAAGGGCTGCCTGTCTCCCCATGATTTCTGCCTGCCTAGTAAGATTGGACAGAGTTGGTGCCCTTCCTTTAATAAAAAGTTTGGAACCCAGGAAATGTGCCTTCTTGGTCATGGACCTCTTCTCTGGTACAATATCCTCCCCCCACCCAGCCACTCTCCCAGGCCTCGGGACAGAAAGTTTGTGGGACCTTGTCAGTGTTTCTGCTGTATATGGATTATGGCGGAGCAGCCACTTCACATCTCCTTATTTTTCTGAGTTTAAACTGTAAGCTGCTCAGAGTCAGGTGGCCTTCCAAGTGTTCCAAGGCGGCCTTCCAGTACACAGAGCCATACCGATCCAAGAAATGAAAAATTAAAATGCAACAGTAAATTAAAAACATATTTACCCGTAAGAGCCATTGACAAACAAAATTCATCTTTTAAAATCTTCAAAACTTCTTGAAG
The DNA here is from genome assembly GCA_032468055.1 of Acrochordus granulatus. Lineage (NCBI taxonomy): Eukaryota > Metazoa > Chordata > Lepidosauria > Squamata > Acrochordidae > Acrochordus > Acrochordus granulatus. The sequence continues at coordinate 22,343 of JANHZU010007190.1, forward strand.
TCCTTCATTACCCTGTTCCAGAAATGAACGGCATTGTAAATGATGCTGCTAACTTAACTTATGGACAGAGAATCCTGCAGTTTTTAAATGAAAGGCTCTCAGTAATAGCATTTTCTATGATGTTGTCTGTGCATGTATTATTCTTTTGTTTCTAATCAGAACTGTCAGCTTTTAAAGCTATGTAAAACTTGTTGACCCTATCTGAGTAAAATGCTAGTGCCGTGACTGGGGAGAAAAGGGATGCAGGAAACTTTATCTCACTTCCAGTTCTCAAAAAAATGTTACTTGTCTCTCAGCCATTCCCAAGAGTATATGGGCATCTTCAGTATCTTTAACAGCATTGCTAAGAGACTAAATAAATTGGCACAGTAGGAAGTTTGAACTAGTTATTAGATAGGTATGAATCTGCGTGGACCATTTCATGTACTATCCAGATTTCTTGGTACTATTTTGGGTTGCAAAGTTTTTTTCATGGATTAAAAAGAATTCATAAAATCTGGCTCTGTTTTCATTTACATGTTTAACCTACATGCAGACTTTTCTTAGGCAAGTTCCAGCAAATTACATACAAAGATGTTAAGAGGAAGTTTTAAATGTGCAAGTTATATCTATTGTTCATTTTTTTTAAAAAAGTTACACTGTTTTGTACATACTTTTCAAAACCATTTGCGATGTCTCAGATGTGTCTCATCAATAAATGATGTGTGGATTTTTGAGATCAGAAAGGCATTAGTGAGCAACGTTCTGTATAATTGTTTTTGCTTACTGGAGTAAATTTTAGTATCTTGAAAATCTGTTCCTAGAAAAATCTAAGGATCATGGGTTTTATATTCCCACTACTATACTACAGTATTTTATCTGCAACATAACCCATTACCAAAAAGAAATTGCAACCAGGGTGGTAAACAAGGATCAGCTCTGCAGATACAGTTCTCAGGTGGGTCCATAACAAAGACAAGATTCTGTTTGTTAGATACAAGGAAATAAGGGACATGGGCAGGGAGGAAGAAGAGACAAAAATGCCAAGATGGCAACCCTAGTATTACAATCAAAGTTTTGCCTTTTTTAAAGTGTGTTGTGTAAAAACATATGTAAAAAGGGGCGAGACTTTGATTGTATGATCATGGCTCCCGTTTTTACTTTTTTGACCCTCCTGCAGATGCCCTGCAAGAAGAGTCCAATTTCTCCAGAGTAGTTTGATTACAGTTTTTTTTTCATTTTAGTGGTTTGATTACAGTTTTTTTCATTTTTAGGTTATCCTAAAGTAACCTTATAACATGTCATCACTTTCTTCTTTTCCACTTTCTCTAAATTTTCCATGCCTCCAGCTATCATAAAATTAAATACTTATTGTTGTGACTATCATTAGGTTTATCTTTATAAGAAAGGATGTAATGATTTGTAAAAAGGAAGAGATGTGCTCAAGCACATGAGAGACCAAGGCTAAATTCTAGCATGTTTTTTTATGCCTGACCAAGGAATGGTCTGTAAAGACTGAATTTTTCCTTTCTGAATACCAGCCTTTCCTGTGGTTCACAATCAACTAGATTTAAAATTCCCTTTCTGCAAAGAGATCTTTCTCCACTATTCTTGCTTGAATTATGATTTGTTTTGTTAGGAGCCTGCTGCCTCAGAAGCCTGAAATAAATCTAAAAATGTGTGTGTGCATTTCCAAGCAGATGTAATGAACCTTACTAGTTAATTCAAGTTTGTACATTAAGCTTGATCGTTAGACAGGCATGCAGTACGAAATCAAATGGGAAGCATTATCTAAAGAGTGCAAATCTAAAATGGAGAAGGTGGCTTCAATTATTTGCATAAAGAGACAACTATTCATTTTTAACTTTTTATCATAGTCACTCATACACAGGAAGTGATATTCACCTTGTAGGTCAGACCCCACATAGTGGGCCTGCCAATGAAGACACATTTTGCTCCAAGTGCCAATGCTTTCAATACATCATTTCCAGTTCGTATTCCACCATCTAAGTAAACTTCGACTTTTCCTTGCACTGCAGTAGTAACTTCAACCAGAGCAGCAATCTACAAAGATTACCAATTTAATTAATTTAAATTATCACATTTGCATGGGATGAGATAAGTGTGAGTTCTTAACTAAATTAACACTCATTTCCAGTTGGTTTCCAATAATACCGGTTGAAGTTCTGAAAAAGTCCCGCATGATTGAAGACTAGAATATCTGAAGGACATACACCTTCTTCTGTATTAATATGGTTGTGTACTGAGATTATTTACCAAGAATCTTTTGTATATCTCAACAAGTCCTGATATCCATTTGGTTGAGAGGAAGAAATAGAATTTCATGGTCTGTACTTAACCTCAGGAATTCCCTTCCAAGAAAGACCTCAGTTAATATCCTATTAACAAGTTTTGCAAAAACTGATTAAAGATCTTTACATGATCTTACTTTTTATTTTTATCAATAGCTGCTATAATGGTTTAATGTCTATGATGTAGAGTAATGATCTTACTGCTGTTTTGCTATATGATATACTATGATGTTTATTCTGTTTTTAATTTTGTGAAGCCTGCCAGAGTCATTCTGAAGTTGTGGAGCCTAGCAATTTGATGGATGGATTTCACATTTTAAATGGGGTTATACTTCTCTAACTTTATTCAGGAAGGACCTTTACAATGAAAATGCTTCATTGTTTGCTATAGCCAGGTTGCAGATAGGATAAATAATGCTCATGACTTACAGTTGAAAGGACTCCATCTAGCTGTCTTCCTCCATGGTTGGATACTATAATGCCTCGAATGCCATGTTTCACAGCTAGCTCAGCATCTTCCTTTGTCAGAATCCCCTTGATGATGATTGGCAGCTGGGTCAGGCTTTGCAGCCAGGTGACATCATTCCAATTGACAGATGGGTCTATGGAGCCAGGAGGAAGACCGTATTCGGTCTGGTCTTCATCCTAAAGGAGAGAGGCACATGAAATTTTTATTGCTATTGTAGACTCTAATAGTACATATGTCTGTGTAAGTAAATGTTGGTTTATTGGTGCTGCAGTACTATTAGCATTTAACACTTTTCCAGGAGTATGGTTAGATCTGTATATAATTTTTATTTCCTCTCATGAAGCGTTTGTTAATGTCTACTGTTCCAGAAAAATATGGAGGAGCTTCCAAGGGCCTTGCATATGTCCCATGGAACACTTGAATACACTGAGAATTCTATAGCATATTGAATATGCAAAGATCAGAGCATTAGATCTTAAAACTGGGAAATTTTATAACCATCCTCCACACATCTTCTGGTGTGTCATGTTTCAACTTGTAGCCTTTAAACAACATTTTGCCATTCCTCATTTATCATATGGAAGCTTTGTAAGTTTGCAAGAAATTGCAAGGGGTTGGGACAATCAGTGTTAAAATATCCTCCAAGCTACAGTCATCCACACTATCAGCTTCAGGATGCCCCAAAGCATGTCCCCTCTGGTTCAGTGCTCTCCTTACCTGAAAAGCCAACAGTGCAAAGGAGAGCTCAGTAGCAGTACAGGAGGGGCCATTTAAACACGTACCTTTACTTCACAGTGAGTGGAGTAGATGGAATCTGCTAAGCAACAAAGCTAACCCAAGGAGAACCACAGAATATGGGAGGACATGGCAATGTGAGTTTTCCTCCCTGGAAAAGTGAGAAATCCAGGAAAAGGAAGGGCAAAATGTAGTTTAGTGGTGAAGCAGTGCCTGATTCCTGTTCATAGTTAAAGAAGATTTCTTCTTTTTTTCTGGTCATTGCTTAGTACAGTCTGGCAGAGACTTAGCAAGTACCTAAAGAACTCATTTACTGCAGCCAGGAAATCTATTTATTTGGGATTGCCTTGCCTTTGCCATGATCCTGTTTCCAAGGAAGGTGGAGCTAGGAAATCTATTTCCCTCCTCCCTTCATAATGCATCACTAAAAGTTTGGCATTACCATCCTAAAGAGCCAGTAAAGGCTGTCCTCATTGGGATTGTCAAACCTTGCAGCATTTAAGAGTAGTCTGACTTTTCATAAAAAGAAACTCTCTCTTTTTTCCATGTGCAGTTTGAGCCTAGAGAAAGCCCACAATAAATACCTTCCAGCAGATGCACAATTATGAGTATCAAGTGCATATACTGTGTGTGTATATGTGTGCATGTGTGTGTATGTATAAATAAATTATATACTAGAAATCTGGATCAGGATCCTCCCCCTCCCCAGCTAATCAATCATTTTTGAGCTTATTTTGAGGAATATTATAGATTTAATTTTAGATGGCTTGTTTTTTATTACATGTTATATATAATAGTATTCATCATTTTCTGTGTGAATAACTAAGGTGAATGGAGCACAAAGAACTACATTGTAGTTCATTCACTACCAATCGCTTGGTAGTGAAGGTGTGGTGTGAATCTGTCCAGAGAACTGTTTTGTTATTTAGCCACAAAGTCCATTTTGGTGACATTTCTGGCCTAAGGCCAAAAAAGCTAAGTAATAGGTGGGAAATGTTGAGCTTTAGAATTTTCACAAGAAAATAAAATGAAGTGTCCTTCACAATACCATCATTTACTCATATCAGTAGTAATTATTAGATATCCCATGCTACTGAAATATCAAATATTAAGTGCTTCTAGTGAATATCAGATACCTTTATAGCAGACTTGCCGTGTTTAAACCTCACATGAAACTATCCTTCAGGAAGCTGATGTATAGTAGAGGTTTTCATTGTTACATCATTAATTCTGCCAGGATTAAGCCTTAGAAACAGTTTATACCTTAGTGATTGAAGCTGCCTAGGTTAGCAATTCTAAACCCTACTTTGCACACCATACATTTTGGAATGTTCAGGTTTCTAAAATATGCAGCATGTTTGGATTCTAAGGTCCACCGTCGCTTCCTTCACCTATGTTTTTAAATTGATGGGTTTTGGGAGTTACCAACCTCAAAAGCTCCTTTGAAGTTCTTCACCTGGATGGACTTCAAGAACTGGTAGTTGTTGCGAATGTCATTCCGCCTCTTGCCAGTGTATGGTACATCAACAGTGAGCACCAGGGCCTGGAATCCCAATGAATCCACCCGTCGCACCAGCTGCTCTGAGAATGTCCTCTTCCGGTGGAGATAGAGTTGGAACCACCGTAAACCAGTTGGTGCAGCAGCAACAATTTCTTCCACGGAACATGTGGAATATGTGCTGACTATGTAGCAGATATTCATAGCTTCTGCCGCTTTAGAAAATATGGAGGGAAAGAGGAGAGTCAAAACTAACTTCTTTGGTGTTATAATTAAGTCACAGCCTTAACAATCTAGTGCTTCTCATGCAGCCAATAAGTCCCAATTCTAAGACTGTGGTGTTCACCTGGGGAGAGGTCAAAGCCGGCAAGGTGGTGCTCTTTTGTATGTGCATCAACATTGTAAAAAGGTACAAAGGAGCAGGGCTGAAATTGCCCTCAGTTGTTGCTGTGCTAAGAGGACCAGTCACAACCTCTCTGGAGAGCCCAGTTCTTACTGTAGCTGCCTGATTATTCGAGGGATTTTGTATAGAAGAATTGGATGCTTGGCATACACATTACTTTGATAGATTTCCAAAAGCTTTGGAATGGTTCATAAAACAGTAGAATACTTCTTAATATTCTGTTACTGTTTCTATCATCCACCCAATATTAGCAATATAGCCTTCTGTTCCCTAGTTCCTTCCGAAGCCTACCTGTTCACTTGCCACTTCCCTTTCCATATAGGGCTGTAATCTCTTCTGAAGAATTTTCAACAGCATCTAGCTGGCATATGATACATATTAGGATCTTATCCTATAGTTATAGCATTCCTTTAAATCTCCCTTCACTTAAGGAACTACAGTATTGATAGACCCTTTTCTATGCGGCCATGCAGCCTTTCCCCCATTATTTGTTGATAGAGGGCTGTGTTGATCTGTATTATTCCCACCCTAGCTTCTTCAAGAACTCCATGGAGATTTCATTCACTATTGAAGCTTTCTTATTTGTCTTTAGATTTATAGTCCATCTAACTTGCTCCTCAAGCACCATTGGCTCATTCTCAAATTCTTGATTATGGTCTCCACAAAGCTGGTATTCTTGTACATGTTTTCCAGATAGACCACTGTACCAACTGAAGGCCAAACTCCCCTTTGGAGTACTTGCCACAGCAATCTTCATGGAAAAGAAGGAAAATAAAGTAAGTACCCACTTCTAAAAGAGCAGCAGCAGACCATTTCTCAGGCTCTTTTTTGTTCTCCCACACCCACAACTGTCTATTTGGGGTTCAAATTGGTTGCTTAAGGAACCATATATATGCCATACAGTATATTTTGCATGCAGCACTTCAAGCCCTGCATGTGCTTCCCCACTAGAAGAAATGATGCAGGAAACAGGTAGTGTGTTCTGCTCTTTTCGTCTACAATTATAATTACCATTTAAATTTTAAAAATGATAGATCATTAGACAGATATAGATTCATTGACTGATTTACAATTGCTTGTTTTCTTTTGAACTTGCCATCAATCCCAGTTGATTATATGATAAATTATTTTTAACCTTTACTGTTGTTAGGCATACCTCTAGCTGTGCTCTGCTCTCCATCATGACAGGCCAAACCGTGGAAGCCTGTGGGAGCAATCCCTACTGGGAAATCAATTTTAGAGCCAAGAATAGTGGTCCTTGGGTCTATTGCAGACATATCCCGTAGCACACGTGGCCGCAGATAGATTCTGTGGGACAGAGAGAGAACAGAAGCAGAAGGGCTGATAAGAGCTTATATTACTGAAGAAAGTCCAAAGAAATGAAACTGCCATATATATCTGCTTATCCATTTTTTTCCTATCTGTTATTTAATCTATCATAATAATCTCAAGCAACACCCCAGATTTCATCGTGTATCTTGAATTCTGCAATGGCTGAGAACAACCAAATGTGTGCTGGAAAAGTGGTATGTATGTCACTGCTGCCATCTAGTTGTCCAGATGTTTTCAATGCAAATCTCTTCTGAAGGAGAGATGCCACAGTCTATTAAAAGTTACCCTTGCATTTATCCAGCTGTATCCTTTAGTTACCTTTTTCAGTGACAGGCTGAAAATGAATAGTAATTCTCACCCTGAGGAAGACACTAGAACAGGGAAAAGAGAAATCATGCATCTTTCTTACTAGGACACAAAAGTTGCATGCAGTCAGTCCTTTTATTATGTAAGCTTAATTTTCCAAACCTAGTGCTCCAAAAGTGCAGGGATCATACTGGCTAAGAAACAGGGATTTGTCAGTGTTCTTATAAATAATCTAAATACATACCAAGCTGAATTTGGCAAATGCAAGAGACTTCTTATGTTTTGAAAGGGACAATTATTTGTTGTAGCAAAAATGGGACCAGGAACTATTTCAACAACTCTGGGGTAATCAGAAAGTCAAATTTAAATGGACTTTCAGGAGATTACTCTATGCTGTTCATTGTGGTAACAGCTACACTGTGTCACAGATTTCTGTAAGAAGTGGCCAGAACATCC
>JANHZU010007190.1:31113-50679 GCA_032468055.1 Acrochordus granulatus
TGATTTTTTGGTGAATATTTTTGGGGACATGGAACAGATCGTCCGATTTTCTATTGTTTTCAATGGGAAACCTCGTTCGCTTTACGAGCATTTCGCACTAAGAGTGTTCTTCCAGAATGGATTAGTCTCAATTTGTGAGGCACCACTGTACTTTGTTGTATTTTCAGATAAAATTATAATGTGTGGAAAGGAATACAAAACTGTTTTACTTGATTAAGGTGAAATATATTTATTGTTATATCTGGTAACTCTTAATGGACTTTTGCCGATTATGCTAAAATTTGTATATGGATAAAATATGAGATATGGGAAGAAAGGATTTTTTTGTTGTAGTATCAAAGAAGGTGATATGTTACTGAAATTGTATTTGTTTTGATGAAGAGGGAATTCATTTCTTTATATATTTCTTTTTTTCCTTTATTTTTAAATTGTTACTTTTTATATTTTCCTTTTGTATTAGTTTTATTACAAACTAATAAAACTAAAAATTATCATAAAAATACAATGCACAAACCTAGAAAAGGATTTCTAAGAAATACAGTTATAGCTGGACAAATTCAAATTGGAGATAAAGGATATCTACCACATAGACAAAGCCCAGTTCTTTTGTTTTAGCATAAATAAAAATAAAGACAAAAGGCAAAGAAGTTACAGAATGTTAAAGCCTGATATTAATATGGGCATAGAAAATAAGACAATAAAAAACAAAATTGGATACATTTAATGACATTTTCACATTGAAAAGACATGAACCAGCAAATTTTGAGTATGTTGCATAATAAACTACTGGGAGCAGAAATTGCTGGTTAAAGAAATAAATTAGGAACTTTATGGATGGAAAAATTTTGATTTATCTATGGTAGCAATTATGTATTTGTTGCTATAGTAAGACACTGATTATACCATATTAAGCCTCTAAATAGAGTATCTCTTGCAGGAGGTTAAGCAACCATCAGTGAGCAGGTCCAACATATGCTATCCATTCATCAAAAATGTAGACTACTATTTGCAATATTATGAATAAAAAAATTTCTTTTAGCCTTATCTTCAAGAATTATTATTTTGACTGGAATTGCTTTATATCATTTTTATCAGTTTTTTTTCCTCCTAAAGTGTATATTGTCAGAACTAAATGCTTAATAGGTTTGTTTCTATTTTATCAGCCTTTTGAAAAGTTGTTCTGGAAAGCTGAAATACCATCTGGAGCACTGTGAGACTTCAGCATAAAAGGAAAATCAGCAAATATCTCTTTTCTGATGTCTTATACTGGTCCAATCCATTGTATTTAATTGAGGCCTCTAGACTTGGAGAATATCCATCCTTGTTGTAATTGGGTCCAGGTCTTGTTAAAAAGGAAATTAGACTTCTATGTCATACATTGTCCATTTTTCTCTCTTTTATTTTTTAAGTGATGTTAACTGCATTTTTCTAGTGAGCCTTTTTTGATTCAGTAACTATATGGCATCCACCTAATGTTAATTCTTAAATTTTGAAAAGATTTTGTACTATTTACAATTTTTCAAAATCAGAATAATTCTGAAAAATTATAATAGATTACAATTTCCTTCATACTTCAGACAGAAAATTTTGAAAATCTGAGGAGTATGAGTTTTAAGTGTTAATACTAAGAATTGTGTAGAGAAAAACATTTCATTAATATACATTAGGAGCTTTCAAAAGGCAATTTATGTAATCCTACCTTTGTGACAAACCATGTAAAAACAGCAACGCAACTATCTCTTGTGAGTCACTGTACAGAAAACAATTGTTTAATTCATAATATTTCTATAGTGCTTTCAACCTTAAATATTTTTTGCAGATTTACAATAATACACCAGGTTTAATAAAAGTTTCTTTACAAAACAGGATAATATACTGATGTAGTTATAGATTCTTCTGACTTTGACTTTTGATTTTTTTTGATACCATATGATAGCTTGAAGTTGTATGTTGGGACCAATCAGCTGAAAAGGTTATCTGTAGAGTCCTTGGTGCTCTCTGAACTTGGTTGCTTTGTTGCAGACATCTCATTACCAAAACTAGATTAATAATGCAATGTGTTAATACAGTGTGCTAATTTGTAGTCTATAACATTGACTTTATAAGGATGTATATTCCTGATATACTATTATTTAAGAACAGTAGCATTTTGTTCCTGTTGCTTATAAATTATATAAGATATTATTGAGGCTAATACTGTAATAGTGTAGTTTTTCATAAAAAGTGTTAATGATTTTAAAATAATTCTGTGCTTAATAGCACAACTGCAAGCTTACTCATATACACCATTGGCAACAGAACAAAATAGAGATTAGTATAAGATACTAATAAGAGGTCTACTAGAGTAAACCATACATGGACTAGGAAAGAGAATCTGGAATTAATGTACTGCTACTTCAACAGTAGACCTAATGAGAGAGGATATATGAAAAGCATTAACTGAGAAACCACTCCTTATGCAATGCTTCAACGTAGTGAAAAGGAAGCTGCTCTCACAACTTGAGATACACCAATATAATGAGATACTTTATATCCCAGACTCAAAAAGACACAGAAGAACAATTGGATGTGTAGCCAACATCTGAAGACCATCTTTCCATAAAAGATTTAGTGAAAAGCCGGATTCAGATTCAAATACTTTATTGGCCAAGCATGATTAGACACACAAGACAATTGGCTCTGGTATAACAGCTCTCAGTATACTTGCAAGACAACAGTAAATAAAATAATAACTTAAATAAATGAAATTATGTACTCAACGGTAAAGCATGCTAGAAAGGGAATAAGTAAAGTAATATATTAAATATAAATACTAAATAGCATTAATATTTAAAATTAATAATATTTTATATATATAACATACATATTAAATATAGTACAGCCATATGTGAGTTTCACTTCCCTCTCCCATAACTATCACATTATGACAATTTTTGGAATTAATTTAAAGTATACTGGCTATAATTAGCAATGAACATACAAAAAAAAAGGATTCCTCTTGATAATGATTGGAATCTGTAAGTCAAGAAGGAAGCTAGAAAGAAGTGCTCTTCCACTTTGATAACTGCCAGCATTTTACAAAAAAGAGAAAAATAGAGAAAAAAATTTGCAAGTGAGTAACAAAGATAATAAAGAACTGTAAGTCCAGGGAACCCCCACACTAAATCCAAATGAGGCAAGTCAATTCTGTTCAGTAGAGTTTCAAGTATGAAATCTCTCCAGTTCTGCACCTTGTGATTTTGCTAGAGTTGAATTGAGGCCTGTTCTTCCCCTGCCAAACCCCTACAGATTCAAATCAGGGAGACAGAACTTTGGCAACTTTACTTGGGGAGCTGGGAATAGAAATGTTGATGATACTATACTTTGTCCTTATGAACAATAAGCAGCTTCATGTAGATATTAAAAAACAAAAGAGAGAGAGAGGAGCGTCTAAGGCATCACAAAAAGCAGGGGTCTAGGAACTAGACCATATCCTCCCCAAATATATGAACTGGAACTGGTCCCAGAGAAAACCACAAAATAATGCCCTGTGCGCCTAACCCCCTAAGCTATTTCAGAAATATACCATGGTTAGGGGCATTGAAGGCTTTTAAGACAACAAGGAGGGCCAGGATATATGTCCCCATCCTTTCTCCCACTGGTTATCCACAAGCACAATCAAAGCTGTCGCAGTACTGGATCCCAATTTGAAACTTGACTATTCAGCATCCAGATAATCTGCTTTCTCCAGGCTCCATTGGAACTGTAGGCCAATCATCTTCTCAACAAGCTTCCCTAAAAGGGAAAAGTGGAAACTATGAAAATTGTTCAAATCTGTGGGATCTAGAGATGTTTCTTGAAGAGAAAGTAAACCATTACCTGTTTCAGAGCTGACAGAATCACACTCTCTTTCAAGGAAATATTAACCTGTGCATGGATACCACTACCTAGAGATTGTAACAATGGATCTTAATACAGGTGGCCTAATCCAAAATGCCAAGAACCGCTATCCTCTTCCTCAAGACTAACAAACTCTTCCCTGATAATAATGCATGACCATTCCTCAGTCAGTTCTAAAGGACCTGTCCAGCTGGAATCAAACTCAGATTAAAATTATTCATATTTTAATGACAAAATGCTAAAAGTTATTAGGCAGGTGAGAACTGTAAAGAGATTGGAAATAATAATAGATCAGATAATATGCCAAACACAACCAACCAGAATATGTTTGGGATATGATGTTCCATTACCATGTGGGCATTGGTCATAAGACCTGTGTTGTCAGTCTTGTGGACTATCAGCCATGGGGGAAAGTATAGCAAAACTTTCACATATCCCTTTATCTACATCAGGATACAATCAGGAACAGGAAAAATGGGTTTAACTAAAACCACTAAAAACAGGCGGCCACAATTTTTAATTGGAAAGTAAAAGGCACAGAACAAAAAATGGATGAAAATGTAGAAAAACAAGAACAAAAACACAGAGACACTTAACCCAATATCTTAACAAATGTAACAACATGACCATTCCATATGTTGCTGGGGTATCGGAGTAACTCAGGAGGATTTTCAATAGCATATTCATGCACTTCAAATCATGAATATGTTTAAACATAAATTAGTGCAGTCAATGGGGTCACGAAGAGTCAGACACAACTGTACGACTGAACAACAACAAAGGATAAGATACCAAAGCATAGACAGATATTATATATTTTAGCCACTGAGAGTCTTTGGATTTTGGCGGCATATAAATGTAATAAATAAATATTCCATTCAGTGTAATGAAGCCTGTTCAGAATTTTATGTTGGGGAGACCAAACAGCCTCTTTTCAAACATTTTGATCAGCATAAGAAATTTGAATTGTCTGCGGTCCATTTCAACCTTAAAGACAATAGACATTCCTGTGATGACTGCAAATTCCAAATTCTTGACAAAGAAATGAACCAGTTTTCAAGGGGAATCAAAGAATCTATTTATATAAGCATTTTAAAGCCTTCTATTAATGGGGGGAACAAGATTTCAATTGCCTCCTGTTTATAATGTAGAATTAACTCATTTGCAAAAAACTCTTTCAGCAGTCTCTGATATGTTATTGTGCTGACCCCTAAGGCAAATCTTTCACTAAATATTTTATTGCTCACCTTATCACTCTGTTTAGCTTATTATATGAGAACTTCTGTGTATCCTGTATCCTGTTCCTTTTTGAGAAATGCATATATTTTCTTACCATCCCTTTTTCACATGGAATTGATGAAGTCTCCTGGATAAGGGATGAAATGTTTTCTGATTACATCTAATAATAAAAGTTCAGTTGCTTTTTTTAAAAAAATGCATTTTTTGCAGTTTTGCCTGAAAGGCAAAATGTGTTTTCAGGATTCAAAATTAACATGATAGCTAGATGAATCCTGTTGAAACTTTATACCTTTTAAACAACAGTAACAATAAAAACCATAATGAACCATCAGCTATGCAATGTACACCTTAAATATAGTAGATGATAGAACATTTTTTGGGCTGACTATTGCAGAGAAGTAGCAGGTTCATGGAAGTTTTTTGGGGTGACTATTGCAGAGAAGTAGCAGGTTCATGGAAAAGTTTAAACAATAGCTTATTTAAAAATAGGTGTCAGTTCAAGCATAACTGACTCTGTCAGTTGTTATTTTTTTAAACACTGAAAGGTATGTAGCTCATTTAACAAAAAAGGCCTGATTCTACATCGCAAGGATTTATATCTTATGATGCAGCAAATTAAAGTGTATTGTGCAGAAGAAGTAAGCTATCTAGCCTGAATACGTTACTACAAAATGTCCCTTTTTTCATCTGATGAATGTGAAAATAACACATAATTCTTTTTTTAATATTTTTATTACTTTTCAACAAAGTTGAAAAGTACAATGTACAAAAAACAAAACAAGACAATAAGAGAATATAATAAATGACAATAAAATCTACAAAAGTATATACGTACACACCTAAAAAAATACAAAAAAAACCTCCCCATCACTCCCAACCCAACTCCGACTGAATCTCTATCCATAAGACAATACAAAAGGAAAGACAGATATCTTTCCCACTCTGTCTAATTAAATCAATATAATAAAAACTATACTATAACAAACGTTTCCTTTCTATCACTATTTGTCTATATTTTAATTATCTTAAATTTTAATCAGTACAGTATTTCATTTAAACATATAAACTTATTCCAAAATCATCAAATTCATCCACAAAGATTCCTTCAATTCACCAGCAGAAAGTTCTAGAGCAACTTCTAATCAGATAGCAACTTCTTTAAGTTGTCTTCTCTCAGGAGGATAATCAGTATATTTCAGTCTTTCTCATCTCTCTCCTGCAGAAAGCTCATATGGGATCAAGCACAATAAAATCTTCAGTGGCGGTGTCTAACGCATTAAATTAACACCTTTCTCCCTAAACCCAGCAATATTTGACTAAATGCAAACTTTTCCTCTGGCAACTTTATTTCTTTAACTCTTAAACCAAAGGTTCCCATTTTCCCTTTATTTTCATGAGTTTAACCTCAAACTGGTTCATTTTATAGTTTTCAGCTTCTGACTTTTGATCCATTTTTTCAATATTCCCCTTTATTTTTCCCTCTAAAAATAGGTCTATTTTTTATATATTTTTCTCAAACATCTCTTGCAAATGTCTATCCAAACTTACATTTTAGCTTCCATATTTTCATTACATTTCTGAATTTTATCCAAAATCTGCCTCAACAGCTCTTGTCTTTATCCATTCCTTCTCCTCTAACATATTGAGAGCAAGAAAAGGAAAAAAAAAAACAATATCAGCCTTTTAGTCCAGCTGATGAAGAGTTAATCATTCCACTTCTTCTCATATGCCACTGTTGCCATTCCTCAGTAAAGAGAGCAATATTAGGTAAACAAACCAATGGTATTCCAAATAAAAAATGAATTCCTTGCAAATATAATGTGGTTCAAAATGCCAAAGTAAATATTAACATTTTTACTTCAAAACCTCTGTTTCTTCCAGGAGTTTAACACATTACAGACAGTCCAGCATTCCAAACACTCCAAACACATTTTGGACACATGGGATAAAACGGCTGTTTGCACCTCCTTGCCTCGTAAATCTTCCAGAAACAGATAAGCTTTCCAGCACAGCTTGGAAATATTGTGATTCAGCAAAGGGAAACAGAATGTGATTCAAGAAGAATTGAGCCCTTAGAATTCCAAAGACAGACATAAAGAAAAAGAAAATAGTAATTAAAACTAAGATCAGATCAGTGTTGCTAGATTAAAAGGCAAGAGTTGGATTACGATCTCCTCCTGGCTCTCTAATTTACAAGCACCCAGTTTAGAAGAACTCCTTTTTCATCTTTTCCCAGCAACTGCAAATCAATCCAAGAGCATGTGGGATAATTCCCAAGACCTTTCTTAATTTATCCAAAGGGCTTCACTGGCTAGGACTCCAGCCTTGCACAGACTTCCAGTTGCTTTTCATCTCTGGCTTGAGCCTGTACTTTTCACATTACCATACCAGGTTGGCATGTCCAAAATAATACACAATTATATACCACAGCAGATAAAACATATTTTATATTGAATGTTTGAATTTGGAAAAAGAAGCCTTTTGTAATCTTCTTTCCTGGCTTCTATGCATAGTTTGCAAGCTGGGATATCTGTTTTCATTAACAGTTAATTTTTTCTACTTCTTATTTCATAAAATTACTTGTTCATGAGACTCATTGATGCATAAAATCTATTAAAAGGCAAATCTTCTGCTTAAGTTTTTATTAGCTATTTTTGTATTGTGGTCATTAACCAGCACAAGAGAATTGGTATTCAAATATTCACAATAACCATAACTAAATTGACAATGCCAAAATAGTTTTAAAAAGTACAGACAACAAAAAATTGCTAAAAGATAATATTAAATCAAATATGTAAAACACTACCACATATACAAGAAGAAACTGAAATTAGCAATCTGGATAATACAAACTTGGATTAGCAGTATAAAATGCAAATGCTATACAAATGTGTGTGTGTGTTTATACACATATACACATGTATACATGTCTGTTTGTAAATAAAAAAAGTTATTCAAAAGGGACTTAAGAATTATAAACTTTTCTTACAGACCCCTTTAACCTGAGAAAAATATAATATTGTACAATAGCTGATATATCTACATCCCAAAACCAGTGGTTAACGCTGAGCCTGAGCCATTTTTGGTTATCCATAGTGCGGCAAGTTCAGTTGATCTTAATTATTCTTGCCTGGTTTTGTATGCCACTACACAAAACCTGGCAATGTTGTGTGTTATTTCAGGTTTGATATCAGAAAGTAGAAATTGCTTATTCTGTTGATTACTGTATCCCATTTTGCTAGTCAGAAGTGGTGTAATTAGAGCATTTTGAGGTTCTATAAAAAAAATTGGCAATACAGACAAACATGTTCAGTAGTTTCTACTTGTCCTGGGACTCAAGGACATACCTGCAATGAAAATGGTATCTTTTTGTATCCTCCAGCCAGAAGTGCTGAGGGGAGAGCATTACATCAGGCTAAGATAAAAGCCCTTCTCTGATTTGGGATGTTAAGCTGTGTAAGATGCATAGCTGGTGCCAGAGTATATTTTCTGCTGTCTGCCATGGAAAGCTGAGTGGCATTTCCAGTATCCATTGGATGGTCTATGTTGAACAGATGTTGCTTAAGTATGACCCTTTGGGAAGGGGGATCCTAGGAGAGAGAGTTTGTTGTAAGCTGCATATTTCCACTGTCTTTGAAATCTGTTTTCAAAATGTCAGCTTCAGCCTGAAGAGTAATACCGTTTGCCATATTCTAGTCTCCACTTTCATCATTCCATTCTTCATGCATAGTGAAGCATTGGAAACACAGTGAGAAATTTGGAAAATTGTTCTTAAAAATTTAGATTGAAAAATTCCAATAGTACAAGATTGGGTGGAGATCCACACTATAGTAATAGATGCACCATATAGTAATTGAGCTAAGAGTTTGACTTCAAAGAGCTCTGTTTCTGTATATATTGACCCCTTCTGGAATGATGAAAACTTAAAATAGCTGCTGCACTGTGTGTGTACTTTGTGAAGCATGGTTAGCATGGGCCCTTTGATTTCTATTAGCCTGAAAAATTACCCTCATATATTGAAAACATTGCGCTTGTTCAATGGCATAGTTGTTAATAGTCCAGGTGCACTTTTGGGGCAATTTATGAATGCCATTTTAGTTTTAGAATAGTTGATTTCCAGATAGTTCTCTTAATAATAATATGCAAATGTATTCAAAGCTCTCTTGAGCCCAGTGGGTTTCCTTAAAAGGATTACTGCATCATCTGCATATAACAATAAAATAGTGTGTACTTCTGCTAGTTTGGATTCTTCAGTTAATCTACCACATCATTTATATAAAAATTAAATGAGAGGTGCCAATATGCAATCTTGTTTTATTTCTTGGTAATTAGAATGAGTGCTGTAAGGTATCTTTGAGAGGTGCATCTTACTCTTCAGAGTAAGTCCAGAGAAAGTTGTGCAGAGAAAGAAACAGCAGTCAGCAGTCAATAGTGGTATTATACAACTTGTTCTATAGCTTAGATTAACAAAGCCTTCATAAAATGAAGCAGTAGTCCAAGAGATGTATTTCTTAATAAGATACTGAAGTATAAAAGACAGTGGTCAATTGTTGAACAATCTTCCCTAAAAACAGCTTTTTCTTCCACCAATAATCCTTACTGTTCCACCCAATCTCTAAACTTCCACTGAACTTTTATGTCTTGCATAAAGTTTACTTATAATATTCAGGAGACTTATAGGTCAATAATTGGCAGTGTCATTCCCTTTCTTATGTATAGGCAAAACTATCACAAGACCCCAATCCTTAGGTATGGGGCCAGATTTGTCAATTACTGTGAAGAGTGATGTCAGTATAGGAGCCCACCATGCTGAATTATTTTTAATTAGCTTATATGTAGTAGAATCTGCACCTGGCACCTTCCCTGATTTAAGCTGAGAAGTTAACATCCTTGGGTTTTACTGTATGCTAAAAGGGAAGCTCTTCCATGTCAATATATAGGGACTTGTTAGACACAGAGCTGTCTTTGTAGATTTCCCTGTAGAGATCTTACCATATTTTTGGCAAGTTATCCAGCTAATACAGGCCTGTGCCAGGGCACCCTGCAGTAATATGCCAGAAAAGAGCTGAATTGTTTGTTTTGACTGAATGAGACAAGTCCATAATGCTTTCATGTCTTCTATTTTCTTTTGCCTAATTAATTGCTTGTAGCGTTGCTTTTGGTGAAGCCAATCTTGTGTTTAATTTTGCTATTATTTGCTTTATACAGATTATAGTTAGCTATTATTTTGTCCTGCTGCTTTACAATCTGTGTCAAAGCATGGTTTTGAAGGGTGTGCAGACTGCTTGAAGGTAAATAAATAATTATGGCAGCTAAGGGGCTGAATTCAGTGTTTTAAATCATGGAAGGCAGAATATTATCAAAAGCACACTTGAACTAATAACGCAGTTGGATCATACGAAATGAAGAGGGCATCCATTTTAGCAATCAATAGCCAGGGGCAGTAAAGGAGCAGGCTTACTGTACATGCTCTGTAATTTAATAATAATTGTGCAAGCTCTGTTTAAATGCCCAGAAACTCTGCAAGAAACAGAAATGCTTGCTGGAGTTTCTCAATAAATAGAGTTACATTAGTAAAGACTATTTCCACTAAGAGATATTTAGTTAAAAGGCAAACATTTTGATATGGAAGAGTATCATATACCAGTTTATCTTATTTCCATTGTGCTTCTCTTTAAACTGTAGGATGCAAAACACAGCATCATTTATTACAAAGGCATTTCAAAATAAATTGACATAACTAAAATAAATATTTCAGCTTTTGGTTCAGAACAGATCTGCTCAAATGTTTTCCCATTTCATGCATAATTGCCTATCTTTTCATTTCTTTATATAAGTGTCTTAATGTATAAATAAATCTCATGTTATGTGCATAATGGCGTTCAAATTTTGGAGTATGGCTTTGTTGACATTCTTCCATACTAAGAAAGCTATTTTACTGGCAAAGAAGATTTATAAGAGAATCAGTCAGTAAACACAGTACGTTTTGAAAGTTCTAACTAAATAATTTCAATGTATCCTACCAAGGTAGCATTTTATCTTTATTATTTAAAATAATAACAGACTAATAACAGGTTGTAAGATTCTCTTAATTGTTTATTTAGAAATCCTGTGAAATCAAAACTAATCACCCATAAAATTATTTGAGAAAATAGAATGCTTAGTCTTACTAAGGAAACATTACATGCTGTGAGACTTAAAAGAAAGCAGAAAATATAATTAAAACAATCAACAAGTGGCAAAAAGAGAAATCTTTTATCTGTCTACTATTTTTTATTTGAAAATCAAGTTAAATTGCATCCTATCATTTTCTTGGTGTGGCATTTTCTCATGGGTTGCTACTCTTGTATGAAAAACAATTGTCAGGTTTATAATGGCTCAGTAGCTGTATCTAGATTGGAAAAGAATTCCTCCAAATGGACCCTACATTAGTGTCTGTCAAACATGAAAGCTTGTCATCAGGTATCATCTTGAAAATATATATGGATTTACATATTTAGACACAAGATTTCAGCTTTTTCTGGAAAAGCATAGTAAGTACTGTATATGTTTTGATGAGTTGATGAATGGAGGTTTAAGAAAGAAAAAGTATCCTGACCATTTGTATTGGTTATTTGTAAAAACTGACTAAGTAATACTTCTGTTTAGAAGATCTATTTTAAAACATTTAGTTTAAGATTTAAATTAGTTTCCTTGGGGATTTAATTATTTTTCATCAGTTCTTTGTTTCAAAAATCTTAAGGGTGACACACACACTCACATATATGCACAGAAGAAAAGATGGATCAGTTGTCATTATCCTGGATCAAAAAGTAATGATTAAGAAAAAAATCCTAACTACATAAACTTAGACATAACTTCAGTTTTTAACAAGACATTGCAAGTCAGAAAATATGACCTGGTTGATAGTGTTTCCACCTGATGTTCAGCCACAAGCCAATAGGTTATTCAGGATTCAAAATGATAGATTCAAACCAGGATAAAATGCCAAACAGGAGAAAAATATGTGTCTCCAAGTCTCTTTGATTTGGCAGGCACATCAAGAAAAACAGCAGATGGATGCAACTGTTTGTGTCATTTCAGAATCCAGATAAGTGATCCTTTGCTAAGAATAAGACTATGAGAGCATTCCTTCTAGTTACAGCTGTTGTTCCCACTCCCTTTAGAAGATATTAGAGAGCTTATACTATGTTACAAGTAGGAATATATATAACAAGCTAGCATAGTGACTACAATATAGTGACATAATTCATAACGCTTGCTGAGTAACTTCTATGTGTGGAGGAACTTGTACTACAAAGCTAGCTAAGTTACAAACAAATTGTCTTAACTGGCTGAATAAACCTTTCTGTACTGTAGAGACATTTCTTACATATGCAAAGGGAAAAAGAGCTCCATTGCAGTATCTTTGTGCCGATCTTCCATGGTGTCAATAACTTAACTTTCCAAGACCACACACTTTTTCAAAGTCTTTGAAGATTACCTTTAGAACCAAATACTCTACCTTTAAAAATTTTCCCTTTGATTCCATTCAACATTAATTGTGGACAGTTTTCCTTTTTATTCATTTAGGGATATCTTGACATGGAAATGGCCTATGTGGTGACATTTATCAAAAATTTGGAGAAGACTATTCAGTCCCAACCAAAAATGTTTATCTACTTTATTTTCAATTTCAGATCCACTGAATTATTTCAGCTTGGGTTTTGTTCCAGATGAAGTCCATGTTACTAAAAAAAACTTGATATGCTTTAAACCACGGGTATCTAATCTTTTGGCTTACCTGGGCCACATTAGGTAAAGAACAACTGTTTTGGGCCACATATAAAATATATAATATAATTAATGTATATGTAATATATAGTAATGTATGGCTGTGAGAGCTGGACCACATGGAAGGCTGAGCATCAAAGAATTGATGCCTTTGAATTGTGGTGCTGGAGAAGACTCTTGAGGGTCCCTTGGACGGCAAGGAAATCAACCCTGATTGCTCTTTGGAGGGACAGATATTGAAGCTGAAACTCAAGTACTTTGGTCACCTAATTTGAAGAGAGGATTGTTGGAAAAGACCATGATGCTGGGAAAGATTGAAGGCAAAAGGAGAAGGGAACAGCAGAGGATGAGATGGTTAAAGAGCATCATGGATGTGATGAGTGTGGTTTGGGGCTGATTCTGGGAGGCAGTACAGGACAGGGAGGCCTGTTATGCTGTGGTCCATGGGGTTGCAAAGAGTTGGACATGACTGCATGACTGAACAGCAACAAATCTCTATTTATCTGGGCATTGATTGCTGGTGAGGAGGTATTTTGGTCTTTTCATTTCCGTTTGATTGGCATAAGGTGGGTCACAACAATGGCTTCACAATGATTTGCAAAATAACTGTTTTCAAAATAAGATTAAAAATAATAATATTTCTGAAGATTAATCTCACCATATGGAAAGGAACAGTTACTGCTGGAAATGTCCTTGTTATCAAGTACAGTCTGTCAATAGCAGGAGCAGAACCAAGGTTGTACAGATGGAAGTGTATTTGTAAATTCTAATTTATTTACAATAATTATGGTTAATGACCAGCAAAATGAAAAAACTCAGAAGCAACAATAAAATACAACAAAGACAATTGTATGATATAAGATTAACCCTAATCTTAAAGCTTAAAAAAAGGAGACAAGAGAAAATTGAATAAAATACAATATATGAAACAGAAGGCAAAATAGTAATAAAATGAAACAGAAATATTATAAATAAGGAAGACTTCATAAAGGCATAACTCCAAGATTAGAGTATTTTATGTCTTCTTATGGCCGTTGCTTCAGATAGAAACTTAGCAGCTCTAATGCTGATGATAGAGTTGGCTGAAATTTTAAAATTTAAAAGAGCCTGCCACCCACCAGCCACCTGCCCACTGCTGCCTATGACCAGCTGGCTGCTCACTCCCACCAGCCAGCTGCTCATCACTACCACTGCCCACCACTGCCCACTGCCACATGCCCACCTCTGCCTGCAGGCCAGATGTGTCCCACAGGCCACAAATTGCCCAGGTTTGGGCTTGAGCATGCGAATGTCGGCATTTGTAGGCCAAGCAAGTTTTTGTGGGCCAAGAATTTTTTTTACCAAATAAACTGGTTGTGAGCTGAAATGTACATGGGCAGAGACATTTGTCAGCCGAGGTATTACTGTACGTTCTTACTATTCTTTTTCTTCTCTTTTTCTCTTCTTCTTTCTTTTTCCGTACACTTTTTTACTCCTCTCTATTCTCTTTTTTTAATGTGTAGTTTATATTAGATTTTACTGTTATAATCAAAATTTACACATCTACACGTGCACACTATATATATAAATCCTTTTCATTAATTTTACCCAGACAAGTGGAGGACATGTCATGTTATTACAAAAGCCGAATTAGAAATTGTTCAGTTGCATCCATTGCCCCTCATCATCCATTTGCCTCCCATACTTTCCCCAAAACTTACTTTTAGCACTGGAATAGCAGCAGATAAAAAACTTTGCTCCAGCAAGAATTTTAAAAGAATGTGGAATGTGTATAAGCACTTAGTAAAAATGAAGTTCCTCAGCTTGTGAAGGATAAATGTAAAGATTTAATAAACCACTACAAAAGATTATAGCTTAGCTTCTGCAATAAACTTTGTACTGTTTGTCTTGTTCTGAAAATGCTCTGTGCAATGTTAGTTGTATATCCAAACCCCTGGAAATTTTACAGAAGCAAGGATGCACTTTGATCACTATGCGGAAAGCAGCATGAAAGAAAATGTGGGCAATCCTCTTGTATCTTCCAATGAAAGCCTTCAAGAGCATTAATAATTGACAGATTTCTTCAGAATCTACTATTCAATCCCAGGTATTCAGTTTTTTTAACAATTAGATAGCAGACATATTTATAACAACTAACTGCTGTAGCATTTCATATGTTCTCCCTCATAGAAGCTTGCTTGTAAAGACAAGAGAGGCTTTTTTCGGAAGGAACTACTACAGGAAGAATGCCACTGTAGATACAAGAAATAATAGATTTTTCCAAGCAAGACAGGCAAGGAAGAAGACAATGCAATTCCTAAATTAACAGATGATTCATCTGGTTTTAGTACATGCAGAGAAAATGGCACATATTTCAGTCCTGAGATTCTGCCCATATTCTCTGGACTTGCCCAAACATTCCCTCCATCTCCACCCTCACCACTGTCCTTGTCTCAGAGCCATTATTTACACTGCAGGAACTCTGCTTCCTACAAAGGATAGGAGGTCCATGTGCAATTGCAGGGGCCTTGATCATATAATCCTTTCTTTCTTTAAAATTTCACCTTTCAACAATAGTAAGCCAGCTGTTAACCTCTGTACACTTTTTTTTAAAAGCCAGTTATTATGCAAATGAATGCATTCACTTTTAGAAGACAGGTGAGTTTTTGATACAGAGTGTGATTCCTTAAGGCCTTTTTTATACAATGGAGTAAATTCTTTGGCATCCAGGGATGAGACAAGGTTGTCTACTCTCCTCTTGTTTATTCAACCTATAAGTTAATATATATTGAGGAAAGCTGGATTGGAAGAAAACAAATGTGGTTTTACAGTTGGAGAAAGAAAAATCAACATCCAGGATTATACTGATGAAATTACTCTAGTAGCAGAAATGCAAAAGTTCTCCAAGTTCTAACAATAATGTCAAGGAACATGGTGAAAAACGAGACTAAGATTAAATGGAAAGAATTCCTACCCATTGACAATAAGTACAGGAACCAGCCTTAGAACTGACAATGAAGTGGTGGAAAGCTTCTGCCTTTTGAGACTGACTACCAAGAGTTGAGGAACCAGCAGTCAGGAAATATGCCAGAGGTTAACAATTGGTAGAAAGCCTTGGAAAATTATTCAGATGCTGGAATGTGTCTATATCTGCAAAGAACAGAATTGTGCAGGGAAAAGTTTCCTTGTGATATTCTATGGAACTTGAAGTTGGACTTTAATGAAGCAGGATTGGAAGAGTACCGACACTTTAGCAAAGACTTCCAATAATACTATGGATTGCCAAGAAAACAAAAATGTGAACAACTGAACAAATTAATTCAAAATTCTCCAAACTGGTATATTATGTGGAGACCTACATCATTTCTTGTGGGGTGTTTACTGTTATTTTGTGTTTGTGCTTGACATCTCCCTGTGAACAAAATAGCTTGTTGTAACTGAAGTGACTTGATTATGGACTTTAGACCCAAAATTGATCCATAGAGGCTGGGTTAACAAGCATTGCCTGGTATCAGAATAGAGTGAAATCTAAATATCCTCACTTCCCACTCCTGGCATCCTGATAACAACAACAAATGCTGCACAGAATCAGGCCTTTCCTGGTTCTCTGGTTGCTCAGTTGAGCAGAGAGAAGAAAGGCTTTTTAAAAAGTACTGCTGGCAAAGAGGCCCATGAGCAACACATCTCAATTTCCTCAGGAAATGATAACCTAGAATTGCTAATACCCAATAGAAAAATTTGCTATGTATTTTGTCCTTAGGAAGCAGATTTTTTTCAAAAAAAAGAACTCAGGTAGTAGTGAAAAGTGAGAGTTGACTCATGTTATGGAGTTAAACAAACTCTCTCAAAAATATACATTTAGAGAACTTCGTGAGTCCACTGATAAAGGACAGTGATGTGCTCCATGCATTCAGCCACACTGAAAAAGAGGCTGCAGGAAGAGTGTGACTTCACCATGGATAAAGTAGTAGATCTAATCAGAGCAAAGAAGTGTTGATGTCTCAAAAGCAAATTTTGGGTACTTCTGGGAGTGAGACATTTACTTTGACACTTCATGGACGTAGATTGCAGAAATCTACAGATGATCTGGCTAAGTCAAGAACTAATAAGTTTCCTGTAGGAGTGACAGGTAGCACTCTTATATGAACAAACTTTCATTCCAAACTGGCCAGAATTTCTTATCAGTGCTCTGGCAAACGTGTACGTGACAAATCTTCTATCAGCAAACAAAAAAGATACAAATATGCTGTTTGGGGATTTTTACAGAGAGAACATAAGATATACTTTGTATAAGTAAATGGAAATAGTTTGTGGCAAGCTGATATAGCTGTGACTGAAGTGCCAATGTTATTTAAACAACAAATAGGAATTGAGTTGAATGTCCTTCCACAGTTGATAGCAAAATCACTGTCAGGGTTGGTGCAAAGAATGCACCCTTGGTGAATTTTGTAGGGCATATATTAAGCCAGAATGTATGGTTCCAGTACACTGCACAGAAGGCATGCCAGAAGATGGTTTGGATTTCTATTCTATTAGAATTGGAGGGGTATGTTTGTTAAGCGGTGAGCATGCACAATCTTGGGGAAGGGTGATTGGGTCCCTTTTGGGTATGCTTATGGGTGTGGGTGCCGTTGGCCCTCTATTCTTGTTTGTTATTCTCTTTGTTATTCCTCTGTTCTTAAATTGTGTACTTGGGCTTTTGTATTTTGTTTGATTTTATTGTACATTATCCAGAGTCAGTTTGGAGCTGCATGGTGCCTAAATTAGGTGAGATGGTACTACAATGAAGCTTCAGTTTACAGGGATGGTTGCACCTCTTCAAATGAGCACAGAAGGCCTAGTGGATTTAGACTAGGACAGGCCATAAGGAGAAAATTAGTTTTGACTGCAGACAGCTTATCTTGTGCCTATATAGACATAATATAGAGGACTACAGGTAGTCCTCAATTTACAACCATTTGTTGAGTGACCATTCAAATGGCACTAAACAAGGTGACTTATGACGAGTCCTCACTCATACAATCATAGCAGCATCCCTATTAATCACATGATCAAGATTTGGGTATTTGGCAACTGGCATGTAATTATGATGGTTGCAGCATTCCAAGGTCATGTAACTGCCATTTGTGACCTTCCCAGACAGTTTCCTCCTGTTCTTTGGGAAATAAAATGATGTTTTTGATCTCTGAAGAAAGCTGACTGTTGACCCTCAGAGTTGTAGGGCAGTACTAGGCTCGCAAATGCTACAAACTCAGAGATTATTTGGCCTGGAACGGTAGGTTGTAGGAAGGAGAACACTGAATTATTCCTTCCCAGTCACAGCTGAAAATTGTCTCTGAGCAAAACAAATCAGCAAGCAACATTGCTCCTTTTAAATTCTACTTTCTCATAGCTTTTGCTTGTTAACTCTGTTCTGTTGATTTCCCAATTTGTTTCACTAATTCTATTCCTGCATATCTTCTGGAGCAATTTTACTGACCAGAAGAGAGATGGAGAAGACCTTTCAGCCTCCAGGTCAAATTTAACCCATGACTCATCACTCCAACAGCTGCCTTGGAACTCTAGCTTTCAATAGGCTAGGAATTTCCAATTATGCACTTGCAAACCATCACTTCAGTTTCTGGAACCAGTGCTTCCTAAGAGCTTTGCTCACCACCTTCTTTTCCCAAAAATCAGAGCAGGTAAAGTCTTCCACTGCAATGGGATTCCTTATTCAGGAGGCACAAGGGAATAGTTTGATGATTATGGTGTCTGTCAAGATGTTCAGGTGAAAGACCAGCCCCAAGTGTGCCAGCCTAGTGTTTTCTTACAAGTGGGACTCTGGTTGAGACCACCATAAAAGGAAAATAGGCTGCTGCTTCAGTGACTGAAAGTATCTTCCAGCTCCATAACCAGGACATCTCCATTGCAGTCTTGTGGGGTTCCTGTTAGCTTTTCTTGGCATAATACTCTTTAAGAAAGTAAATAAATCTTAATACTTCAGCCAAATAAGGGCATAAATTTTGCCATCTCAAGGACAGAGACTAAAGATGTAGAAGTGTCCAGTTTTGGTCTGCACAAGCCCAGAATAACCCATTTGTGTAATTGTATCAGTTATCCCTCAAAAACTACGTTTGTCCTGCTTTGTGTTATTTTTCATTCTTGCTCTAGCTTAGATCCACAAAAACACTGGAGTTTGTTGAATTTCACATATTGTTGATGACATTTAACAAATAAAGAAACCACTAGATGTCAGCATAACTCCACAGATCTGTTTTGGTAGACCACTATCATGTGGTTGTTGGGACATGAAATAACTCATTTAATGAGCAACTCATTGTAAACTAACAAGAACTTACTTAGCTTTTCTGATTCCATTCCTTTGAAGGCCTCTGTGGCATTTGATTGTCTGTCCTTTTCATCTTCTAAGAATGACCATTTTAAATCCCAGCTCATCACAATGTTCTCTTTGCATGCCATATTTCTTTTTTTAGATGGTCTATAGTTATGTTTCATCATGGAAATTTATTATTACAGTGGTGCCTCACAAGACGAGACTAATCTATTCCGGAAGAACGCTCTTAGCATGAAATGCTCTTAAAGCGAAACGAGGTTTCCCACTGAAAACAATAGAAAATCGGACGATCCGTTCCACACCCCCAAAAATATTCACCAAAAAATCATTTTCAATGGAATTTGATGTAGAAATGATTGTCC